>JAOEHY010037755.1:33316-61587 GCA_025447955.1 Psilopsiagon aurifrons | reverse complement strand
GGAGGCAACGCTATGGGGAAGGAGGAGTGGCCTATGGGGAAGGGGTGGGGCTAATGGGTTAGGGGGCATTGCCAACATGGGAATGGCCAGCCTCCTACTCCCCCCCAAAAAAAACTCCTCCGCACAGCTCACACCACTGCAGCCCCTACCACCTCCCCACCGCCGCTCCAGCCACCCCTTTTATTACCTCACCCATCGCCACCCCTGCTGCCCCTGCCACTGGAAAAATGGCTCACGCTCTACACCACCCCTTTTATAACCTCACCCACTCCTGCCTCCCAGCCAGTCACAGTGCTGCTTGCCTCACAGCGAGAGTGGCACATGGAGCCACTCAGCGTCGTCCAGTCCCTGGTCACCTCTCCCTTAGCTACAGCGTGCAGCTGAGGGGACGCTTTCCCGCCTAGAGACCAAAGGCCAGTCAGTGGTGTCCCTTGGTGTGAGGGAGCGATGGCGGCAGCCGGGGAGGAAGGAGCTGAAGGGGGTGGCAATGGCGGTTGAAACACGGCTTTATCTTTTGTATATGCGTGGTTATGAAGCTTAGCAGGGTTTAGCTCGGCACGGGAACATCCAGGAGCTGCTGGGTGAAGGTTTGTTCAGGCTTTGGTGAGCGAGAGGATGGTGGTGACGAGGGAGGAAAGTGGTTTAAATGGGAGAGATGGTGGGGAAGGGGAGAAAAATGGCTGTTACAGGGGAGAGATGGTGGGGAAGGGGTGGATAATGGTTAAATGGGACAGATGATGAAAAGGGGGGAATAGTGGGATACGGGATAGAAGGGGAGGGAATGGTGGGGGGGGTAAGACAAAGTGGCGGTGGTGGGGAAAAGCAGACGGTGGATGGGGTGGGCCAGCATCATGTCTCATGGAAACTGTCACTTATGCACAGTAGAAATGCTCAGAGGATTTGAGGCAAAGGAGAAAGGTAAAGGGACTTTGAGGTCCGGGAGGGTATCAAATAGGGGGATACTGAATGCAAATGGAAAACCCTGAATCAGGTGTGTCGGGTGGAGATCACCCTTTATTCGAATAAAACTATGAACCTCACTCTGCCTCATGAGCTGTTATCAAAAGCAGGTTTTCCCAACAAAACTGAATAAAAAGTAATTAAAAGTGAATAGAAGTGAATGAAAAATTGAGTAAAAGTGAATATGCCTCAATAAAAGGTGAATAAATGTGAACAGAAGTTATTAAAAAAGAATTTATAAAAGTGACTAAAAAGTGGATAAAAAGTGAAAAAAAAACCTGAATAAAAAGTGAATAAAAGTCAATATGAAGTGAGTAAAACTCAATAAAAAGCTAAATAAGTGAACACAAGTGACAAGTGATAAAATCTCTACTAAAACTCAAATTTATATAGTTGTAAATAAAGTTAAATGATCAACCTCAAAGAGATTAAGTCAATGTAAATGAAATTAAAGCTCAAAACAAATAAAGTCCAATAAAACCAGTTAAAGAAGAAAAGTCAAATAAAGGCAAATAAAATCAAAGGTAAATTAATGTAAATAAACTTTAATTAGCACCAAAGACAATCAAACAACTGCAATAAACCTTTAAATAAACCTGACCGAGCTCCAAAGAGCAGCTGAAATAAATTAGAAATAAGTTAAAGACAGAGTATTCAAATAAATTTAAATGAAGAAGAGAATGACTAAACCCGATGGATGACTTCAGTAGACTGAAATGAGTTTATTTAAACTGAAATAGCTTTCACTAGACCCAGACAAACTTACATGGACTCGGTTAACTTTAAATAAATTCGAATAAATTGATTAAACTATAGATAAACAAATCCAGAAGCCGCTTTTCGCTCCCGGATCCTTTTAATGCCTCGTTGATGCTTGTTTAAGGCAAGTAACAGCGCCCGCTACCAACGAGCAGGCCCAGGGGATGCACAGAGAGGGAGGAATGTCAATTAGCGTTGAGGAGCCATGAGCCGCCGGGACCTGCCTATTCCTGCCGCCACCATCGCAAGGAACTCAACCCCCCCACCGCCCCTTTTATCAGCCCGCACGCTCCCACCTCCCAATCAGGGCGCCGCTTGCGTCACAGCGAGGGTGGGACATGGAGGCGATGGGAAAGAGTAGGCCAATCCCTGGCCTCTCCTTTAGCTATGGCGCGCAGCCATGCTGCTACCGGGCATCTTGTATGGGCTGGCCACCGAAGGTGCGCCGGTGGCATCAAAACCGGCGCGTGAAAGCCAAGCTGCGGCACTGGGACAGCAGCGCCCGCGAGCACCGGGCACGCTCACCGGCGCCGCGAGCATGGATCGCGTTGCCACTTCCGGCGAACAGCAGCGGGGAGCATAGGAGCACTACGGCGCATGCGCTGAGCACCGGCTGCAGTACCAAATTCTGGAAACGGAACGGCAGCTTCCGCTGCCACACCGCACCCCCACCTGCAGTTCCGGATTTGGGCCACAGGACGGCAGCATGCAGTTAGTTATTCGGTGCCTCAGAGGCAGTGGGCTGGGCAACGGCCGTGCCCCGGCCCAGTTTACACCTCCGGGGGACAGCAACTATTGCCTGGGAGACATCGCTGGCGCTTCTGTGCACCTTTCCCACGGCCAGACCCTGCTCCGACAGTCGTTGCCTCCGTACCAGAAACCATTCTAGGCCGTTGCTGCTGACGACAGGACAAGGCTGGGACTGTTCCGGCCACACTCCCTAAGCAGGGAAAGCAGAGGCACGTTCATGTACAAGATGCCGCTCAATGGATGACCATAGAGCCCTGGGGCTTCCGGCTGTGATGTGAGAGGCATAGGAGTTCTGCATCCCCCACCTTTGCTGCCAGAGAGCTTAGCGGTTGGACTTCGCTGCCGGCATCGGGCAGTGAGGCAGCCGGTATGGGCTCGTTTGCCAGTGCGGGGCGTAGGCAGGTCAGTTCCTCTGGCTTCCCGAGGCACTCCTGGAAAGAACTACTCCAATATTTCAGAACCCTCTACATATCTTCTGGCCTCCAAGCCAGTTAAAGCAAGCAATACAGCTGAAATACAGTGCTAGTAAAAAGCCAGCTGTCACCTTGATTTGATATCAAAAAGTGTTTGTAAGTTGAACCCCTGACTGCAAGGCAAGAAATATGCCACTGTTTGAACAAGCAAGACCCCTGCTAAGGAGCTGTACATAGGGATATGTGGCTGCCTGCAACTGATGGCCTTGTTCTGCTAAAAGCAGAGCACAATTGCCTTTTAAAGAGCCACTGGAAGTGTAGAATGTACTTCAACTTTACCTGCACTGGGTCCCCAAAGAACAGCGTCTTAGTCCAACTGGTGCATGAGCTCCTTGCCCTTGACAAAGTGGCTGCCTCTAGAGGTAGAAGAGCTACCGCTGCTCAAAGAGGAAAGGACTCCATGTAAAGCTCTCCAGGGTGCCTGTGTCCCATGTAGTCAATGACCTCCGCAGCCTATACACGGGGCAAAGCTTTCCTGGAGCTTTTTGTCCACATTTTGGATATAACTGTGCTCTGCCTGTTCAGTTAATGTGCAAATGAGTTGATCCACTTTAACACCTGTACAGTAATCCTTACATGTTAATATTAGCATGCACTGTGCTACACAGGTGGATGTTACTTTGCTGCCTACTCAGTTCCCTAAAATTGGGTACTTCAGGAAGATTTAAGCAGGCTGAATTGCAGCCAGGCTATTGAGGGCACAAGGTTTGCTCCAACACCAGCGTAATGCAATTCCAATTCTATTGGTGCTCGCTTTCACACACTTATGCTCTACAACAGTGCCACTTCCATAGTACCAGTGAATAATAAATACTTATCATAAAAGGCTTTCCTTGTCTCAGGAACTTTGAGACAGGAGTTTTTACAGCTGCTTATTTAAATTAAGGGAAAGCAGCAGCAGCAACATATTCCTTGTTCCAGCTCCATTCTAATCCTTTCCAGTAATTTTCATTTTGGTCTGCTGATACCAGCAAAATTACACCTCGCACTGCCATGAACAAAATAAATTTTCCTAGAGCTGCTTTGAATCAAAGCCAAGAAGAAGCAGTGTTTATTCCACATAAAGCTTTAATCTTTCTTCTATCTCTATGTCTTACCATTTATCCTATTACAATTCCTGGGGTAGCACTAATTGAGCCTTACTTAAATTGATCTCTCAACTTTATAATTTAGATAGTTCTCCCACTTCCTCCTCTGCAGCCTCAGTCACTTGACAACCATTTACTTAAGATAACAACTTGGTGTCTTGTAGCTTTTAAAAGATAATGCTTCCTCGCTCACAAATACATGTGTATGTATCATACTTCATGTTACATATACACATTTTGACATGCTTATAAGCTGTTCTAATCACTAGAAGAAACTTGGTTACTTGTTTGGAGATGAAGGTAACTTTCTATTGGATCTATTTGATTTTATTACTTTAGTTTGCTTATATTTGTTCTTTTCAAATTCAGCCATGACATTCTAAAAACTAAACATGCTATCTTTCTGTTTTAACATACGCATGTAAGATTACTAACAGAACCATCCAAAGGAAAGAAAAACAAGATACAGTTAGCAATTGCAACAGGGTGCAAGCGGGAGACAGAAATAACAAACAGTTGTTATCAGTAGTTATCTTAGTTAACCAAGCTGGAACACTTCCTTCTGTAGCAGCTTTTGGTGAAATCAGGGGTCTGCTAAACCCATTCACAGATCTGCTGTTACCTTTTAACATTTGCTGTCACTGGCTCTATCACTATAACAAACAAACTTTACATTTCATTTTAACTGAGATGCTGTTAAATTTATGCATGTTCTTTTTTCTTTTTTTTCTCCAGCCATGTGATAGCGTTTTTTTTTTCTGTTTTGTTTTGTTTCGTTTCCCACAAAGGAAAGGTCCTAATAGGTCATGCACTACAGGGTTAAAATTTTGGAAACACTAAATACAGCAGTTAACCTTTGGTTATCGGATAGGTAGGAACATCATCTTGTACTCACCTCCAACATCTTCCATAAGACATTGCTTTTTATTCTGGTTCAGTACTATCCTACCAGTTGGTATTTACTTTCAAATCCTCATAAACATGCTTAATCCCTAGTTCTCTCAGCCTTTAATTATCTGCAAAATGTATGACATTTAATGACCTTCCAGGAACCCTTCAGGCTGTTATTCAACCAAAACCAGATCCGTAGATGAATGAGCAGTGTTCACCCTCTCAAACAAAGCTACTGGTACCTAAATTCAGGGACTCCTCTTACAAAGCCTCTGTAGTACTGTTATTATTGGGTAACACTCAATGGCATAATATATGAAAGACCATTGATATGTTTACAGTCATTTCAGAGGGTTCACCTCACCATTCTCCTTGCAAAAGTGTTCACAGCATTGAGTTTGGTGACTAAAATGTCATGTACCTTTCCTGCCTTAACAAGTGTGTGAGCTGGTTTACACCGATGGACTTTCATTGGTAATGAATGCTATTCTGTCAGAATGACCAGCACAGAAGTGCCTCAGTCTGACAGGTACAGTACTTAACCCAGAATCCTCTTTATAGCTTCTCACATGTTTGAGACTCTGTACTTCCCTTGATAGTTCATTTATGTGACCTAATGTAATTCTGTAATGCAAAGGATTGTAATAGGAATATTAAGGTTGAAATGAACAAATTACAGGCAGAAACATATGTATGATAGTACCAGAAGAAATTAGAAAAGAATGACATGACTTGACTTCACCAGCAGATAGCTGAGATCATGGTCAGAGTCTTGAAAAACAGACTGGGAAAACAAAGGACAACATAAAACTAAAGATAGACTACTCACAGAACAGGAGACAAGGATGGGCAAACAATCAACAACATTGCTTCATGACTGACAGACCTGGGTCCCTGAAGGGTATAAAAGGCACTCTTAAAATGAGCACATGGTCAACCAGCAAAAAGAACCCAAGAAACATGACAACAACTCCAAATCTGGCATCCTTTGTCCTCTGTTTCACCACAAATAATCCTGATTGGATTAGCCAGACATATGTATCTTGGTCCTGGTGGGTATGGAAAATAAATATGATAGACTGACTGAATGAAATCTTCAGGAGAATGACTGTGAGCACCTGAAATCAGTTTTGTTTAAAATAAAATTACCTTCTCCTTCTGTACAGTCTCACATTCAGCTTTGCTATATTAATTTTACATCAGTGGCCACTCCCGGTTGATTATTTAAAAATTCCAATAAAAAGTAACAGTGTGTGCTTACAGAAGAACGTCAAATTAAGAGCAAGCTCTTAAGGGAAGTGAGGACACAGCTAGCATGAAACAGCTTGCCTTTTTGAAGCAATACCTTTTCCCCTCTTCTGCCCAAAGGAAGAGACTTGGCACACTTAAAATTTCTGCTGTTACACCAACAGCTTCTTATTTCACAGTTCACGTAGAAGGAATAACTGTTAAAACGAGTTGATTGCTCAGAACTAACCCCAAGGATGAAATAACAGGAAATGGTCTAAACATTTTTGTGCAGTGACACATGCACAAGTGTGCTAATATGAGCAACCTGAACAGAGGAAGGGCTAAGAAAATGAATGTTTCTGTTTGCTTGAATATGTGAGGCTTAGAAAACAGATTTCAGATGCAAACCATAAATTGCAAGTTAAAAAGCCCTGCAGATTTCATGGCTCCTCAGAGTGCTACTAATTATTTTACATTGGATGCAAAGAAAAAAGCCAGAATCATTTGCAATAATCAGTGTTGTTACTGTTAGTACCAACAGCAGTAGTTTAAAAATTTGGGGATATTTGGTACCAGTGTTCATTTCACTTCCTGTGTAGCCACCAAGTGTGCAAATGATTATCTTCTAAACACAAAGGATAAATTACTGCAGTGTAATTTATTATGAGGTTATTTGCTAAAAAAAAAAAAAAAAAAAAAAAATCAAAATGGAAACATTATTCCAGTATTTTTATCATAAAAGATGTGAGTAAGTAGGACAAAAGGGCTAACAGTAATGTACTGGGATGAGACTTAGGATATCAGTTCACTTAACAGTGTCAAGTCATGGCACCTATCTTACCAGTTTCCTCAGCTATAGAATAGGGATACTACTCACTTCAGATACTAGAGTTAAAAAATAAAATTAATAAATAAATGCTAAACAAACAATCAAACAAACAAAAAGTTCAAGGTAAGCTGATAGTGTTATGGATGTTCTTGCTATGAAATTATTATGCTTCCAGGGACATAAAATTGTTAGCATCAAAGTCATATCTCCAAATAAGAACTTCGTACTTCCCATGTTCTTTCCCCTTTTTTGCAGTGAAAAGTGACTTCGTTCTTTAAAAAGTAAGTCCTATCCAAAACAGTAAGTTTCTGCTGTTGAACCTGTATCACGGTTACAAATGACAGCAAACAGCAGCTTCTTTTTTTCTAATGTAAAGCCTTTGCCTTCTTGTACAGCTAGAGAAGTTTAGTCTTATTCATAAAAAGAAGCAAGCAAGACAGCTTCTTTAATGTTTTAAGGCTTCTTTAGATCTGTAGTGAGACTCAGGTAACTCTCTAAAATACAAAAATAGGCTGATCTATTGCCTTGGAAATAATCCTCAGAAAGTCCCTTTTGACTGTGTTTCTTGCTTGCCAGTCTCTCTCTAAATCTTGTTTGCTCTCTTTACTCCAGTCAGACTCATAGATTCAGTCTAGTTTGGGAACTAAATGGATTATACTGCAGTTTAGTCATAGTCATGCACTGCAAACTGAGGAGATACTTTCTTGCTGGAGAAGCTCAAAACAAGCACAGGATGGCCCCAAAGCTAAGTAGATGCCACAGCGGTTGCCAGACATGTCTACAGTCTGATCTGAAACTAAGAAAAGTTGTGTAGTTTTGAGTGAAGATGAGCTACAGAGACAGCACTTGTATACAGTGCTAGATTCTGCAGAACAGGTTTGGTTAGATTAATGCTGTGTTACTGACTGGGGAGAAAACATTCACAAAACCCTGATGGAGTGTTTGTAGTCCAGTGTACTGTGGGCATGACCTTGGCACTCATGAATTCCAAAGAATTCCCTTTCAGAGATAGCATCAGACACAATTATCCACTATGGAATATACAATGAACTCCTAACTGTCTATTTACAGCTCTTCTAAACCTTTAAGCACCAGTCTGACTGTCTCTGCTGCTAAAAAGTTGAATAAGGAAAGGGACTGTAGAGCTGTAGGGACCACCCAGAAGAAAGGGGACTGCTGATATGACCAGAGGTGTGGGTAGTAACTACGGCTTCTGGGGGAGGCATCTCCTACTCCTGCAGTGGTGGCTACCTGTGACAGCAGCATGTATCCCACTTGGCAGCAGTAACAACTACTGGGAACTACCAGCACCCTGACACAAAAAAAAAGAGGCATCTTGCTGACTCCCCCACAGCCAATGTTGTGGCAGTTTCATGCTTTACTATTAGAGATCCAGCTCTCACCAGCCCACTGCCAAAGGAGCTGGCAAGTTGTGGAACAATATAGCACTACATGATTTCCTTCTAAAAGGAGAAAATGTCTAGCTACGAATTAAAGGATTTGTGGACGGAGATGCACTTAGATCCAGGTGAAGTACTGTTTTCAATTCTTGGAACAAATTCAGCATTACCAAAATACCAGTGCTGTTCTAGTGGTACTGTTGCTGCAGCTGTAACCATCCAAAATTACACAATAAAAAAGAATTGCAGGGTGAAACACTCACTCGTTAGGCCAGCAGATGCTAATGGAAAACATAGAAAAGCTATGGGTACGTGAGATTTCTCATATTAGGTATTACCAGTTCTATTTTAGAGAGCATGTTTGATTTCAGTACAAGAATTGAAATGAAGTGTTTATATACATGCTGATTTTGTACTTTCTTATTCACTGTCATCTCTTCACTTTTCTTGCTTGATTTGGTCTCGTGGTCAAATTAATTCTCTTAAAGCTCCCACTTCCTTTGTCCCAGATCTTTTCTCTGTCTCTCACACTCATATCCCTGCCAGCCATCCCCAATACCTCCTCCTCAGTGACACAAAGCTGAGTGGTACACTTGACATGCCCGAGGGACAGAATGCCATCCAGAGGGACTTGGGCAGGCTCGAGGGGTAGGCCCATGTGAACCTCATGAGGTTCAGCGGGGCCAAATGCAGAGTCCTTCACCGGGGTCAGGGCAACCCCCAGTATCAACACAGGCTGGGGAATGGTGGGATTGAGAGTAGCCCTGAGGAGAAGGACTTGGGGGTACTGGTGGATGAAAGATTAGACATGAGCGGGCAATGTACACTTGCAGCCCAGAAGGCCAATCATATCTTCAGCTGCATCCAAAGGAGTGTGGCCAGCAGGTCAAGAGAGGGGATTCTGCCCCTCTGCTCTGACCTGGTGAGACCCCACCTGGAGCACTGCATCCCTCTCTGGAGTTGTCAGTACAGGAAAGACATGGACCTGTTGGAGAGGGTTCAGAGATGGGCCACAGATATGATTAGATGGATAAATCACCCCTGCTATGAGGAAAAGTTGAGAAGGTTGTGGTTGTTCATCCCGGAGAAGAGAAAGTGCTGGGGAAACCTTACTGCAGCCTTTCAGTTCTTAAAAGGGGCCTATAAGAAAAATAGGGAGAGACTTTTTAGCAGGGCCTGTTGTGATAGAATGAGGGATGATGGTTTTAAACTAAAAGAGAGGTGATTAAGGCTAGATGTGAGGAAGAAATGTTTTACAATGAGGGTGGTAAAATCCTGGCACAGGTTGTACAGAGACGTGATGGATGCGCCATCCTGGGGACATTCAAGGCCAGGCTGAATGTGGTTCTGGGCTACCTGATCTAGTTGAAGAGGTCCCTGCTCATTGCAGTGGGGCTGGACCATCTAGATGGACTTTGAAGGCCCAACCCAAACTATTCTATGATATTTCCTCAAACTTCATTCTCCTCTTCCTCAGTTATACTCTTCTTGCACTTTAATGAATATCAAACTATCATTCTGGTTCAGTTTTCTACATCTTTGGCTCACCTCCAGTTTCCTTCATTTCTGTGACCTTTTTTCCTCTGGGAGGGGAACATTTCTTCCACGAAGAAAATATCAGAATGTGTGGTTTTCCTTTTCCCCTTAGTTGAACTCCTGCCTAATTTTCTATCTTTAATTTCTCCATTTCTCTTTTCTCTCTGAAGTGTATGAGTTTTTTTCTTCCTCTCCACTTTCCAGCGTGCTCCATTCCACTTCCTGCTATGTTCCATCCCAATTGTTAATCTTTTTATGCTCTAGTCTTGCACACTTGTTTGGCTTCTCTCTAATAACAATATTCTCATCCATCTCAATTAATTACACTTGCCTTTTATCTATTGCAGCATTTTCCTTGCAGTTACCAGCTTTCTAAGCATTCTATTTACAAGTCCCTTCCAAGTGCATTTCATACACTCCAATCCTATCCTTTCTTATTATGGATTCCACCCAGAATTGTTGTGCAGTCTCTCTTTGTGAGATTCCCAATATGCCTGCTTTCATTCATTTACACTGCTAAACATCTTGCTCAGGGTCTTGTTATTTTACATCTCATTATGACAGAATTCCTTTGTATAGGATGATCAAATACAGTCTTGTATACTCTTGGTCTTAGCTGAGCAAATGTTTAACTAACAAACAAAAACTGTGCTAATAAAAATAGATCAGGAAAACCTAAATCACTGTCACTGTTTTATAGATAGTGTATTCTCCCTGCTGCATCATGTTCAAATATTTTTCCTTTATAGCAAAAAGTGTACAGAAGAAACTGAATGAGTTTCAGAAATGCATGACATATTCAAAGATATCAGCATGAAAAGAGACTGAAAAGTCTGAAATTAAGTCATTTGGAGGATTATTGTATCCTATCATAACACATGATATTATAGATGAATACAAAGCACTGAACAATGAAATGAAGCAAAGCTATGGGCATGTTTTAACCCTGACAGTGTAAGAACTAGTGGATCTTAAATGAAGAAAGGAAATACTTGGAACATTATTTACACTACTCACAATTAGCATGTGAAACTTACAGCTCTAAGGTACAAAAAAATACCCAGTGAACTTCAATGGATTCTAAAAAGGAGGCAGCATAAGGAAAAGATGTGCTTATTTTCAGGTCACTTATTGACTGAAGGTAGGACAGATTTTCATTTCTTGAGATGAACTAGAAAGGCTACTGTGGGGCTTCCTGGTGATTCTTGTGAACTGGCTTATACTGGCAGAAACCAGAATCTCAACTGATGCAATAACAGATGCAGTGCTAATATCTCTGCTTCTATGCAAAACATTCTATTATTTCTTTTAAATAAGCAGTGTTTAAGATGAACATGACATACAAGAAGTCTGCAGGCTTGTGTGTCATATTAGTCAGGAACTTGGCAACCCTTCACCATAGGACACAATGCAAAGTTTATTCACTGTGAGTAAACGGTCACAGCAATAAAGCAACAGCAACGCAAAATGAGACTGAATCAACACTGGATGCAGAATACTTCGTTTCTCTACATCATACAGTTCAGCATCAAGCACCAAGAGCAGGCAAGAGGGTGAAAAAGTGTTGCTGTCACAGCTTCCATATGAAAATGAATTCCCCAAGTACAGCTGAACTACACACATACATACTATTCTTGATAAATGTGCATACAGTCCATTCTTAATTCCCACAGAAAAAATTATTTACAACCTACCTAGAGGGTCTACCAGAGTACTTTTCTTTACTCCCAACACTTTTATTCTATGCTTCACTTCAGTGTCTTTTCAGAGACTGAAGTTTTTAAGATCATGACTCCTCAAGTGGTGTCCTTGTTCTATAACCACTTTTCACCTTTTCTCACTTTTTTTCACTTTTCACTCATCATAGAATCATAGAATAGTTAGGGTTGGAAAGGACCTTAAGATCATCTAGTTCCAACCCCCCTGCCATCATCATCATACCTCTGCAGCTGCATCTGGTTTAGATGGGTGAAACTCTGTCCTTCTAATTTTTTAAGTTCTCTATTCTTTGTATTGTTGAAATTATCCAGCTGAGGATAGCCCAGGGCTAACACAGTACTTCAGCTAAAGCCTTACTAACAGAAAGGGTCAAAGCTCCAAGGCACACTTAATGGCACTTCAGTCACTATGCCCTTCCAGTTTTATAGTGATCCATTGAAACAATGCAGCATTTGGGTTTTTTTACAAGGAGTTATGCAATTAACTAATATAAGTCCTGTGTAATTGATGTTTTTAAAGTGTGCTTATGAAAATACCATGGGGGATCTTGCTGCAAATCAAAGTCAATATGTATGATAGCTGCCAATTCTTACTTCCCTGGTGTATTGATCCGTTGAAGCAAAAAAATTAGATTGACTGACTTCTTTGCTATTAGTCATCTGCCTCTTCTAGACATTAACAACTTTGTCTATTACAGTAATTTCCAGTAATTTACATCAAACTAGTTGATGTCAACAATAATTTCTCAGCTCTTTTCCATGCCACTTGTCCTACTTTATGCATAGATACTGTGCTTGTCCGTTTCTGATCTTAGGAAATTTCTGCCCTTCACATTCTTCAAGGTAAGCACTAACATACCAGAGATTGATTGAGCCTCTTCTCATTGTAGATAAGTGAGATGAAGTAATAATAAAATGAGACAAAATACCTTTTTTTAATTGTGTAAGTGTGAGGAAATGAAGGAAATGGAAGTTCCTGTGTAGGGATGGGGATGGGCAGAGGGGGAGGGGAGAGAGAGAGATCCAGGATCAAATTGCTAGAGGGCTTATATGAAAAATGAAGTATTAGCCTGAAAAAAAGAATATTGTGAGGCCATGCCAACACATCAATTTCTTTCTATCTATAAAGTGTTCTATATGTGCAGATCAAAGCATTTTCACATTTATTATTGTGTCTTTGTAGTCAGAAACTAGATGAGTAACCACCAGAGAAGCACAAATTATAGTAGTAATTTGTGCCTGCTACAAAATGAGTGTTTTATTTTATGAGGATGAAGTTTCTTCTTGTGCAGCGAGAGTTAGCACTTGAGATCCTCTCCTCAGAGCTACTCAGCTTTCAGTGGTTTGTCAAGTTAATAACAGCTTACATTACATTTACAGCATTAATACCATTAGTATTATTCACAGAGACTCTAAGGAGGGGCTGGCACAAAGGTACTACTGTGGTGATCCCCGAAAAAGGACTGATGAGGTGAATGAAACATTTTGGGTTTTCCTGCAGACTTACAAGTGCACTCATAGGACTAAACAGTATGACTTTTATTATGAATATATCGTTTTATTACAGGAATACTCATCTATGGATCATGCTGGGAAAATATATTAATTCATGCTGACTCAAAAAGTATTCCTTCCTGAGTGACACAGCACTGTGTGCGAAATTCTGGATTCCAGGTATGCAATTAAATGCTCTACTTTTCTAAGTATCTCTGTCAAACGTCTGGATAAATAGCCTGAATTGCATAAGTGCAATGTATTAAAACCCATGAGCTAATACATGGTCACTAGGAAGTTTACATGCCCACTGGTATGACTTACCTGCCTCACCCACCTACTGTGAATTATAATTGGTTTGAACATGAGGAGAGGCCTGAAGTTTTCTCTATAAATGCTGCCACACAACCAGAGTTTTAAGTCTTATCATATAGGCCTACAATTGCACACAGAAACACTAAGTCCAAAGCACAGGGGAGCGAGGAATCATGACCGGTAAGTAAAAAAAAAAAAAATAAATAAAAATAAAAGGGAAGAAAGCTTTTTTGTGCATAAGGAATGGGCAACTTATAATGTAATGTTAGCTTTCTCTTTGAGGTTGTGTTTTGTAAGGGGCTCTGAATTGTTGGAGTACACTACATTTCGAGATTATGAATAGGTTGTTTCAGTATTTTACTTTCCTGTGTTTTCCAAAAGACACAAACAAGGAAAAGAAGATCATCCATCCATTATCATACTCGAGTTAAACATAATAAAACCACAAATAGAGCAAAAGAAGTTACGGCAAACTGCAGATTGTTTTTTAGCCTGAAAATTAATGTAACAGAGAGTAGTTCAGGTATGAATGAATCTTGTGTTAATGGGAACATATGTGCCAAGAATAGACTATAGGCTAGACTCCTTCCTGCAGATTCAGAGTCAGCAAACTGCAGTGCCATTTTAAATACCTGTTAAAAGCAGTGTAAAAGACAAAGGAACTTTAAAATACAGACAAAGCAAGCAGATGTCCAGCAGAAAGGTATTAGAAGGAAAGATACTAAGTCAATACACTTTAGCAAGGTTGACTGTGTTTTTGCTTAGGCCTGACTAGCTAGGACCTCTGTAAAAATGTACAGTGAGGCCTGAGTGCAAATGACACCAGTTTATCTTTTCTGGGCATACAGTTCATGCTGTGATGGCTTTATGTGACAGGTTTGAAAAGCTCAGGAAATTAATAAAAAACAACTATCTACAGATAGTTGAGGCTTGAGTGCAGAAAGGACAGGCACTGTTTTCTTCTCATGTTTGAAATAGGCACAGTTACTCCATTCTCACAGTTTTAGGAGAATTGATTGCACAAACTCTTAGGACACAAGTGTTCATCCATCTAATATAATTTAAAATAATTCATGTTATTGACCTGATCTTGTTGTGCTAGCATCTCTCAACAGTTTCTGCAGTTTGCTTGGCCTGATAGTATGTAATTAATGACTGCCTCAATGCACTTGCTAAGTGTAATGCCATCTAAATGTTTTCCTGTTTAAAAGTGGAACATAGACTGGGAGAGAATGAGGTGCATACAATGATCATAAGGCTATTGATTCCCTCATAAATGGCCTCCACTGTGCAGAGCTTAAATAAATGGCAAAACACAGTTACACAATTTGACGGGTCATGCTGAAACACTGGACTGAGTAGAAGAGTAATTTTTTTTTTTTTACCAAAAGAACTATATGGTAAAGTGGATACTAAAAAGCTTAATCTACAGCAGTGGTGAAAAACCCACAAATCAGTTGTTTCTGTATTGTAACATGTCCTCTTAAGCAATGATTTGCCAATAATTTAGCCAAGATGTTTTAGCAAGGTGATTCCTAAAAACTTCCTCTTTAAGTGTTACATACCCATCTCTTCTGAACCACAATGTTCTCATTGCACGAAATGCAAGAAGCAGTAGCAGCATTTAATGAACCAACTGGTATTTGCTGATGATGCTCACCACTTACTTGTGAAATACTCACAGCCTAAGAAATAGCCCAAGTTCAGTCAGAGATGTCAAAAATGCCAGGAATGCTCCTCACAGTGCTACACGCAATTGTAATGTGAAAAACTGTAAAGGTCTGTGTGCAGGTATGTGTGCACATAACTTTTCACTCTCCCTCTCTCCCCCTCCTTCCACACCCTCCAACACATGCATCCTGTAAATAGACATACTTTTTTCCTCAAAATTTTCAATGCATCTGTGGGCCAATCTCTAATGGATCTACTTCAACAGAATTTAGAAGGTAGTGCATAAAGAAAAGCATATAAATGCATAAAAGTATCTATAAAGATTCTATAAATTCCATTGTGCTTTTTTCTAAGGGTTTTGATAGTCTGCCAGCCACTGCTGCTATTAAGGATTCAGCAGTTTAGCTCAGCTTCTGTCTGTCACTTTTAAGCTCCATTGTCATTATAACTAAGACATGAGTCACAGCTGCAAGCATCTTGGTTTCGCATTAGAATTAAGAGTGCTTGCCTGCAGAACAGGACAGCATGTCATATTCCTAGAAGAAATCAGCAGAGTGACATAGTGATGGGAGCCTGGAAAGAGGTATTCTTTGCTGATGAGTATGCAGCAGTAGCTGGAAGTTAAAATTTCCAAATAATGTCTTTACTCCATTCCAACTGATGAGACATGTGCATACACGGGAGAAGTAGGGAAATACATTTATAAGTAACAGGTTGTGTGTGACTACAAGGGAGCTATTCAGAGAATCTAGCATAGATCCATCCCAGTCTGTACACTGTCAGTTTGGCTTATTCCTGTGTGAAGTTCACATAAAAGTACATGTCACTACTGTGTCACTGACAGTCTCCCTTCTGGAACAAGCCATCTTATCTGGAATGAACCAAGACCCAAAGAAAAGAAATGAGCCCAGCTAAGAGAGCATTGTACTTTACACAGACAGTATGGAAATTGACTGTGTCAAATATGGCTGCCTTCAAAGTCTGTTGGAGAACTTCAGGGAGGCTTCAGACTACAGCAGGCTGCAGGCTTCAAAATTCAAAATACCCCTGCTATTTGGGGCATTGCGAATGGAAGATGAAGGCAGAAAAAAAGATGTCGTGAGCAACATAATATGGTCCAGAAGAGAGCCAAATGCTTTTTCATATGGACTTGACCAATCTACATTGGAGTACTAGTCCTGAAGACTGCTGATGCAAGTCAGCCATACCACTGTTCTAGGGGCTCAGGTTTCTTCCTAGTGTGGTTCACAAATGCAGTAAACTGTAAAAAAAGCAATTCCTGTATCTAGGATGGCAGGAGTGGGTTTTGTTGATAAAATTTCCTGCTTAATTATCTAACAAGGGAATGTGAGGGGAGACAGAATAGCTCAAACTCCTCAGGGTACTGAAGCAGTCCCTAGTGAGTCATGGGCATATGGTTGTAGCATGGTGCTTCATGGGTATATAAGAAAGAGCTGTGCTCAGAAAGAATAAAGGAGCAAGTAGGCTATTCTAGGGATTTATTTCTTATGCTGAAACAAAGGCACAATTAATAATATGTGACATTTAAGAGAATTCGAGTGTCCCTGTGCATTCATACAGAGTTGGTAGGGGAGAGAACAGCAATACAAAAAAGGAAAGAATTGTTGGACATCAGTCTACTGCAAAAGATGACCTTCGCTAGTCAGTTCTGAACTCTTCTACTGTATGTTTCTTTTACACAATTATTGCAATGAGGAAAGAAATCTGGGTATCTCTGGAAAAGGATATTGTGAGTTATATGACTGAACCAGTTTGCAAATATGATTCTGATATAGCTTATTCTGGGCATATGAAACAAAATCCTAAAATGTCTTAGAGCTTTCATTTTCTAAGGTCTGAAAGAATCTTCTCTTACTGTCCTCCTGAGTTTCAAGCACTTAGCTGTGCAATCCTTACATTTACAGCCACCATACAAGCTCTGCAAATACTACTTGTCTTACAGGAAACAATCTCGGTCAGATGCATTTTGTTTGACTAGCATTCTGACTAGTGTTAATATTTCTCATTAATTCAACCCTCATTATCAAGCTTTGCCCATAATCTTTAATTTCACAGTCCATTATGTATCGTTCATCTGTTTTACAAACAAAGCACAGGAGAGATCTGAAAGGCAACTTAGAGCTGGTGATAAGCACAAGAAGCTGAAGCAACAGACACAACTTATTCTCCTTGACATATTATCTTCCAGAATAAATGGACTGCATCTGTTTTTTAGAACATACTGTTTATAACTGTACTATCATACCATCAAATACCAAAACCAATTATGCCATTGACTGATAGAGGACAGTAATATCCAGCACACTACTGTCATCACACAAAAGTGGTGAAATATGTGACCAAATCAGCATCAGCAGCTATTCAGTGAATAATTTCTGACTTTTCTTTTTTTTTTTTTCTTTTCCTTTCTTTCAACAATCACTAACCTTGACACAAAGAGAAACAGTTTCCATGTATCCAAGGATAGGCTGAAATATTAAACCAAATCTATTCTAAAAATTGTTACTGTGTCATTTAAGAGAATTTAAAAGTATGGGTAGGAGAGTGTAGCTTAACATCTTTTAACCTCTGAAGTTCGGACTTAACATTTTAAAATTAAATTCTAAGAAATTTAAATTTTAGAATTAAAGTATTACAATTTTAAAATCACAGTTGGGCTTTGTGTATGATAAAAATATAGTCCCTCTTAAGATTAAATATTATTAATAAACAGATATTCAAAGCAGTAGTCTGAATCATACCCAGAGAAAAGCTGTTTGCTCGAATAACACCTTTTTATAGGAAATATGAATAAAATATATCTGTATATGAAATGGGCTGACCAAGTTCCAATTCTAGAATTTCCAAACATAATCCAAACCTGAAAACAAAACCATTTGGGCTGCTGAATACTGAGCACAGCCAATTGAAACTCTGAGTTTGGGAAGGCACATAGCTGTGACCAGTCCAGCATAATGGGTATCACTCAGAGGCATCCTTAAGGCTGTGCATTGAGTATATCAAATTTTACAGGTTGTTTCATAGAAGTATCAGAATTAGTCTCTCTCTTAACAGAAAGTGGAGCCACCTGCAAAGCATAAGCAAAAATCACTATCTCTGAAATTAAGGAAAAGATTTTTGCACACAAATTGGCATTGCCAGTTGCATGTTCTGAGATACCCTATGAAAAAAAAATAGTAGTATACCAGCTGAAAACAATTATACCTATTTTATTACAAATCACAAATGAACTTGCCTATTATCTCTGCAGTGTGTCATGCAAATGACATGGAGTGCTTGTCTGTTTGACATTGTTAAAGAGTAATTACGTGATAAATGAAAAATTGGTTCTTAAGCCTGATTAAATTTGGGGCATAGGCAACAGCTTGCTCATTGCTTTGTGATTATTGCAGAAGGAAAAAAAAGAATCAGCTCCAGGAAAACAATAGATTCAGTGGATTAATTTAAAGAAGTCACTGTAAAAATTGCTCATGAAATATTACAAATTAAAAACAATGTGGTGCAAGAAGTAGTTATGCTGTTCCTGTAAATTTATAATTGCAACAGAAAGAAAAGCAGCTAAATGCCAATATTCTTATAAGTTTGAACACATTAAGAAACTCCTAACAAATGGCAGACTGTTAGGAATAAATGTTGTCCAGGCTTCAGTTGTTAAATTGCAAGGAAATGAGATCACGATGTGGGGACTGAGAGAGTAAAAAAAATGAATGAAAAATGAATCCTCAAGCCCTGCTGGTAAGATAAAGGCTGGAGAGAAAAGAAGGTTATTCAAGCTCCACCCCACAGGAAATATTGCAAACAGGCACCTTTACACCTATACTTTTAAACAAGTGAAAGGCACCAGCAGTTCTGTGTGACAGCAGAAGTAAAGGAGGCCATTCAGAGGAAAGCTGCAAAAGCTGCTTATACAGAACATATCAAACAGATATGGGCCAAGGTGAGCAAAGAGGAAGACTCTTCTTTGGTGCTGTCTGTTATTTTCTTACATTCATACCTCAAATTCAGCTCTCTAATGGACACTGAAAGATCACAACTTCTCTAAGGAGTGTCGATCCACTGTGGGGCGGAGGTGGGCGAAAAGAAGGAAGAGAAAAATTATTCCATCAAGAGTTCAGAGAAGGATTTTTCACAGGCATTGCATTTTTTCCCAATTGCATGGGAAAAGCAAGATTATCAGAATGATTTTCAGGAGAGCAAGTATATTATCTGATGGAAAAATGCTGTACTTTACTTTGCAAATAGGAAAGAAGGGAAAGTCTGTAGATATTTGAAGTTGTCAGGCAAGTGAAAAAGAGAGACTGACAAATGTGACACGGGAGAAAAACGAAGCAGAACTTGAAGGTATTGTTGCAAAGGCTGAGGGAGGCTACAATAAGCAGAGAAGGTTGAAACCTGAAGTTCAAGCAGAGACGATACAAAAATTTAGAGGATCTTTTTTGGTGGTCTGTTTGTTGCAATAGGCTTTTTTTTTTTCTTACATGCAAATATTTGTACGCATGTAAATTGACAAGTCTAATAATTATTATAAATGGTCCTGTGTTGCTTTTCCAGCCTTGCCAGATAACCCCTGCCTTTCTGAAGACACATCTCCCCTACCTCTCAGCTTGATCTACAGTAGATGTGGTTCATTGCTAAGTTTCTAAAGATGTGGGGTTTTTTTTAAAGTAGATATGATCCTGTAAAAAAAAAGATGCTCCCCCCCATCTGAACTGTGACTACATTGCTGTAGTTACCTCAAGAATTACCTAAACTTCATAAACTTGAGGTCATGCTGTAAAAATACCTTTACACTAATAAATCTGGTTGAACATGGGATAATGATTTTTTACTGAATAATGGCAGAGGATAATTGTGTTCCCCTGCTAAGGACCACACTTTTACTCTTGCCTATTCTTGCTTTTTGGGGTTATGGGGGAAGGATGGAGAAAAATAAAAATATTTTTGAAAAGCACACAGTGCCCTAAGGAAAAAAAAAAAATTTAAATCACTTTTTCTTCTGTCCTTCTGCACTTCATTTAAAACATTTGACCTTCTACTGGAGAACTATCACAGGCTCTTATGATGCCAGAGCCAAACCAATCTCAGATGCTTGTTCTTGGCCTCTGATTGAAGCCACAGTTCACATGCAAAAGCTTTCTGCAACATATTATTACACATACATTATTTTAGTAGTGTTCTCTCCAATTTTGCCACCTCTCCCACTGCCAAATAACAGACCAGTGTCCATCAATATATTCTTGTGGGGTGCTTCCCATGTAAATGGAGCTAAAGATCACATGTTGTGGTTTAAAATGCATAAGTGTTTCTCAGCTCAATCAGGCATCTTTATTTTTTATTCAGAAGCAATAAGGCTATGCTTATGTTAGTACAGCACCATGTCTTGGAATTAGCTGAGTTCAGCCAGACTCTTTATCCAAGTAACTCACAAGTATTCAATTCTCTTAGGGTTCTCCCCTCTTAGATGCCTTTCTGGTTTTCCTTTAGTACCAGATATGCTACTCCTTCTGTATTTAATTATGCAGATAATCTCTAACAGATCTACACAAGGTGGAGTCTTGCTTGAAAAAATAACAATTAAAAATAAAAAAATGCTATAAATAAGTTATTTCTATTTTGGGTGGAAGCCTCACATGGGTAGTAGTTACCTGTAGAAAGTAATATGCAATTCTTGAGAGTGTCTGTGGTCCTTCCTCCTTGGATGTCCCCCTCAAGTTTTCTTGCTCTTCTCACTTTTTATAGCTGCAACACAGCCAAGTACCAACTGGCACCTGAAAGAAAATGCAAGAGATCACCACACAAGTAAATTTTCTAGCAAAGAGTTAATTGTGAGGAGAGGACAGGCCTTCACTATCACCTTCAATGGAACAGGACAGCCTGAACAAAATTTAACATTCATTGCAGAAACAGGTATGGCTCCCAACTTCTTTCACAGAAAGAGTAATGCTATCTTGTGACATTCTTTTGGCCTGATATGCAGTATAGGGCAGCAAGATAATTCCTCAGAGCCAACATGGTGGTTCACACAATAATGGAATTGTTGAAAGTGTTTGTTGTATTACTCCCATCTCGGCTAGCAGTGATAGCTTCCTTCAGTTTCCAACATACGGCACAAATTCATCAGAGGGGACGGTTATATCCCTGCTGAGTTTGTTGACAACTAAATCAGTATTTCAGCAAGCTGGGGGAAAAAAATATATGTTGTTTATTTTCCTCAAAAGGTCCAAAACCTTCAAAGCTGGCTAAGACCCAGGCCACATTTGGTATCTCCAGCACAATGAGCACAGAGAGCTGGAGTGCAGTTCTGCAGTCTACCAGTTCCAACTCTGTGAGCATCTCCATTTCCAGCCCACCTAATGCTGTCATAGGACGTTACAAACTGAGTGTTCAAACTACTTCAAGTGGCACCTCCTCTCCAGCAATCCTTGGCACTTTTGTCTTGCTCTTTAACCCTTGGTCTTCAGGTAAGAACATGTTGAATTTCCCCAGAAAGAACTAAATTGCTTGTAGCTTCATTAATATTTGCAGCTTCTCCATTTGATCTGTGCTTCTTTAATATGTGGGCTGAAGATTCATCACGTAATGTATCAGTGAGAATAGGGCTTAACAGTTTGTTACAACCTTCCGGTACAAAAAAACAGCTCTATGTCATGTACTTACTAGAAAGCTTCTTGTCCTAAAAGATTAAGTTGTGCAGAAGTAGGAAAGCTCTGGCAAAAGCATAAGTTTAGAAGAATGTCTGGTCTCTGCAGAGCCAAGAGAAGAGTTTTATCTACCAGTTGCCATCTTCTCCCAGATTTGAGAGTGTCATACCTCTGTCTTCACTCAGATACTCCCCACCCTGAGTTTCATTTTTAACATGGTCCATTTGTAACAGCAAGGTCAGCAGAGGGTGGATATCTGCAAGCGTTCTTACTGATGGAAAATGAGTGGTTGTACCTTGTAATGGAGACTGTGGTTGTAGACTGTTTTGGTTTTTCAGGTGATGATGTGTTCATGCCTAACAAGGCTGAATGTGAGGAATATGTGCTAGAAGAATTTGGCATCATTTTTGCGGGCAATAAAAATCATATCAACAGCTTTGGATGGAACTTTGGCCAGGTAAATGCAGCACTGAAGCACTAGACAGTGTTCTGTGCTCTGGTTTGCACATGAACTGGGTGACAAGGGCTTGTTAGCTTTTTCCAGTTCATCACATACACCTCTGAAGAGCAGGACACTGTGGTGTTGAAATCAGAACTTGTGACAAGCCCTGTTGTATTGATTAATATGAGGATTTGTAATTGGCTAGTGAGTGACATGACCTAGGACTCGAAGGAGCAGCCAGCAGAAACCTTAGTGTCTGCTGGGCAGCAAAGTACTGTAGCAATGCTAACAGTCAAAGACTCAGCCTTAAGTCCACAGATTCCAAGTTCTGAAAAGCTCTTTGAGGTCTAACCTTCACAGTTTGCTCAGGCTGCCTTTTTATATGGTAACTCCTGGCTGAGTTTCAGCGCTTCTTTAAGTGATTAAAAAAAAAAATAATAATAATTAAATGCTCACATGGCTCTATTTATCCTGACTGTTAGTAATCTGTGTTTCCAGAACACTAATTTACTTCTCTATCTAACATAGTTTCAGGGAGATATTCTCAATATTTGCCTTTCCATGCTGGATCGAAGCTTAAACTATCGTCAGGATCCTGCCACAGATATATCTCACCGAAATGACCCCAAATACCTGGGCCGTGTTCTCAGTGCAATGGTAAGCAACATGTTCAAAAAGTCCAGACTACTAACTCATTGTTCTTCGTAGCAGAAAACTAAGTGAAAGTTAGAGAAATTTTAGGCCACTGACTGTATGCACCAAAGATGTGGGCCAAAGAAACACATAGGTGGTCCTTTGATCTAAGCCTGCCAGATTTATCTCATCTGCAGTGTTTCTGACACTTTGAAGTCCAGTGATCAAACTGAAATTATAATTCATGGGGTGGTATGTAAAAGGACCAGACCCTTGGAGGTCTTTAGTCCAACCTTCCATTTGAAGTGGAACTACAGTGGTACTAGATCACCTCAGCCACTGATTTCATAGCCTCTCTGAGTACCTGGTCCTGAGCTATGCTCCCCTCTTAGTGAGAAATTTTTCTTTTATGTCAAATGTGATTTTCCCAAGCTACAACTTCCTGCCACTGCCTCTTGTAATAGAAACTGCCAGCACAGAGAAAAGTTGTTATCTGACAACTTAGTGTGTTCCATTCAAGTACTTGTAAGCTGCTATTCCATTCTGTTTACCCACTTCTTTATCAGAATGAACTAGCTGAGTGCTCTCAATTTCTCCTTGTAGATTGTGTGCTCCAGGGCCCCTGACTCATGCCCTCCCTCTTCAGTGTCTCAATATCCCCTTGAACTGAGAGACAGAAAAGTGGATAGAGGATTCATGGCACAGCCTTGCTAGGGATAATGAAAGGAGGCTATGGCTTCCATCAATCTCCTGGTCACACTTTTCCTAATGTAGCCCAGCTGCATGATGTGCTTTGATGATGCCATTCAACCAAACAGTGGTAAAGTTGCCACCTCATGTCAGGAAGTTTCACTGAAAAGTGATGTTTGCCTTCTTGCCTGATGTATATTTGAGTAGGAGAAACAGTGATTAAATGCTCTCCATTTCACTTAATAAATTTGATTTAGCATTTTTTATCCGATTTTGAGCAATTCATTTATCACAAGAGGACACATATTTAATTTCCCTAAGAAGATAAGCTGCTTTCTGAAAGATAGCTGCATGAAGCAGTGGACTTTTGTCCAATAAAATATCATTTGAGACTTTTCTCCTTCCTGCTCCCCAAATGCTACTACATTTGTTGTAAACTCTTAATTTATCTCATCGTAACTTTAGTGACTATTTTTATAGGTGAATGCCAATGATGACCAAGGGGTGCTGCTAGGAAATTGGAGTGGAAATTATGAGGGCGGGAAAAGTCCAAACAGCTGGACTGGAAGTGGCGAAATCCTGCAAAACTGGAAGAAATCGGGATTCAAACCTGTTAGATATGGACAATGTTGGGTTTTTGCAGCAGTATTGACTACAGGTATGTTTTATATCACGCACGTAACTGGCACTGCACAGATTCTATTAAAAGAAGCACTAATAATACTTCACACATGAAAGCCTTTCAAGACATTAGTATGTTATATGAAACTTCATATTCCAGAAATCCTGCTTGCTGACTGGCTTTCTATTCACTCTTTAGTGCTTAGATGTCTGGGGATTCCCACTCGTACAATTACAAACTTCAGTTCTGCTCATGATGCAGATGGAAATCTGCGTGTAGATGAGTTTTATGATGCTTCTGGAAACCATCTGGACAGGTCAGCTGACAGCATATGGTAAGGCTTTATGATATTTAACGGTAGGACCTCTCAATGCCTATAGAGTCTTTGTGTGCAGAATACAGGTTCTAACGACAAATGCTTTGTCACCTTAAAAACTGCCTTAAAAACAACTACAAATGCTATGGATCAATTAAAAATGCTGCAATATAATACTACAAAATATGACAATATAATAGGACAAGATTTTGCAATACTCCAAAATAACAAAACTTGGTGATCTTTTTTGGTTAAGCAGAATTGTGACACTAATTATAACAGCTAACTGAAGCTAGAGCAGGCAAAGTTAACAGTTATGATGCCAGCAATGACTGAAAATTTGTGGTATTACACTGCAAATATCAAACAGTTGGACTTCACTTAGTTTGGAACTATTCTTCAAAACAAGTTCATGTTAAAACTGTAAAAGTTCAACAGAACCAGCTTCCCTGACTTTTTTTTTTAAGTGACAACATTAACAGTAAAAATAATGTAATTATTGCCACTATTGAGCATCAATGAAATTCAAACAAGCTTATACTCATCAAAGAATGGGTCCTTTATTTTTTGCCTTTACTCCTCTGCTTGTTCTGGACTCATTCTAAATATAAGTGATAACTGCAGCATTGTGCTATAAGAAATCCAGCTAAAACTAAAGAAGTCCATGTGCTCAGAACTTTTAGAGAAAAACTGGCTCAAGACATTTTGTATAATTTTATAAATTTGCTTTCTGCCCTTGAACATTTATGTCTATTCCACAATGCAATATTCAATTAATCCAGTTAGGATCAGAACAGAATGAGTCTCAGATAAGAACCTATGCAAAGTAAGGCATTTAATACACTTAACTAAGATGTCTGATTAACAGATGTGAATCATTCCAAAAGGAATTTAGACCCACATACTAGTAGCTTACTTTGTTCATTTTTGCACATAGGAATTTCCATGTCTGGAATGAAAGCTGGTTTTCCCGCAGTGATTTGGGCCCCTCATACAGTGGATGGCAAGTTCTAGATGCAACTCCCCAAGAAGAAAGTGGAGGTACACAGATTTAATTTCAAGAATAATGGTGAAAAATTATAGTCAGTCATCTTCAGAGAGAAAGGGGGGGAAAAAGGTAAAGCCACTGTAAAAAGTAATTCCTCATCCTTCTCAGAAAGAAAGTGGCAGAAAAGAATACTTTATCTGTTGCATTAGAAAAGCCTCAGATCATTTGTGGGTGCCAAGAAACAAACTAGACTTCTAAGAGCAGTCTTTTAAAGCAATTCCTATATTTCTGGTTAGGCATCCTGAGTTATTGAAAATCAAGGAATAATATAAAATAAATCAAGTGTCACTTCAGAATAAACACAAAATACACTGATGATTGGCCTGGTATGAGGGACTGTATGGCTGAAAGGGCTAGAATTGGACAACAGCACTACGCAGTTCAGGAGTCATTGGTAGATATCTGTCTTGTAATCTGCTTACTATCAGAGAGTTGATTAGGTCAACTTTTTTTTTGATGCCATAGGAATTTATCAGTGTGGTCCTGCCTCACGGAATGCCATCAAAGAAGGAGATGTGGATCTGGACTATGACTGCCCATTTGTATTTGCAGAAGTGAATGCCGACTGCATGTACTGGAATTATGAGGCCACAACCGGAAAGAAAACATTAATGTTCTCTAAGTCTACTGTAATTGGCCAATTCATCAGCACAAAGGCAGTTGGCAGAGATGATCGTGTAGATGTCACAACTGATTATAAATATGAAGAAGGTAAATATAAACACTGGTTCTTCTGGTTACATAGCTACTTCATCCCCAAATACATATGAACTTTAGGCTAGGAGTCTCTTAGTGGGCAATTTTGGGCAACTATAAAGGTAGGAGCAAAGTTTATCCTCAGTTTATTCAGTTCTAACAGAAAAGGGAAGAGAAGGTAAAGAGTAAAAAAATACTGCCTTGCCCTTTCTGATATGGAGTTGCTTTGTGGGATCTAAGTAAAGGAAGCCCAATTATCCCTGAACAGAACATTCACTGTTCCACCTACCTATTGCTAATGTTTACTGGCTGGCTCTACTTTGTGAAAATTAGTTACAGTCCAGTTATTTGACACCAGAATGAAAGGCCTCTTAAAGAAACCTAAACTAAGTCAGCACTCAGTCAAGGAAAAGCAACTCTTTCAAAGGGTCAAACAGCAGGTCAAACCTCGCTGCCACAGTGAGTAAAGAGGCTGGGAGGGGACCCAGACAGGACAGTGGACCCAAACTGACCAAAGGGATATTCCATGCCATTGCTCAGCAACAACAGCTCAGCAAGAGGTGGAGGAAATGGGGAGGGAAGAGTGGGGGCCTTTGTGGTTATGGCATTTGTATTCCCAAGCAGCCATCCTATGTGTTGAAGCCCTGCTTTCCAGGAAGTGACTGGACGTCTGCCTTCCATAGTGTGGAGTGGATGTGGAGTAGTGAAACTATTCTTCTTTTTGCTTTGCTCATGTGCAGCTTTTGCTTTCACTCTTGAACTGTGATTATCTTGATTTATGAGCCTTCTCACCTGCCTTTGTTTTCTCCCCATCCTGCAGCAATGGGAAGTGAGAGAGAGGCTTGGGTGGATGTTTGGCTGCTGGCCACATCAACCCACCTTCCCTTATATCAGGGCCTTTTCTCTGTTAGCAAATTAAGAGTACATTTCTAAGTACTTCAGCCATATAAAGGGAGAGAAATGGGAAGAGTGAGCAACTTTGGACTTAAGATTTTCTGTTACTGAAAAAAAAAAGCTATTAGAGGGGCAGTGACATTACTAATGGTAGTACCAGAAAATCGTGTGGCTGCAGAAAACAGAGGCTCTATTCACCTGCAAGTATAGACGTGACATTCTGCTGGCCTGTCTCTAGCAGTCATGTAAAATAAGAGATGCATGTTAACCACTATGAATAAATCATGATTGTCTCTGACAGGCTCTACAAAAGAAAGAGATATTTTTAAAAAAGCCCGTAAGAAGCTGGGACTTGAGGATAAATTTGATCCTACAGCACCAATGCCACAGGAAGTTGATCAAAAGCCTGACATCTCTGGGAGGTTCAAGGTGGCTGGCCCTTTAGAAGTTGGCAAAGACCTCAATCTAATTCTGGTTCTTGAAAACTTACAGTCTGATGCCAAGACTGTTCATGTAAATATGACTGCTTGGAGCACTGTGTACACTAGAAGACCAGTTCACGAGATCAGGAAGGACTCCATATCTGCCTCTCTGTCTCCTAAGGAAGGTAATTTTTCAAATTGCTCCAAATCATAAGTGTAAAATTATTTTATCAGTAAATGGGCATTAGAAGCTGTTCAAATACAGGGGAAAAACTCTAACAAAATGCAATCTTAAATTTCTGTGCAGAAAAGGCTGAAAAAAAATCATGTCACACATAAACATTGAAAAGGCATGTTTCACACCACCACTTCCTTTATTCACATTTTGAATAAAGTATCTAAAAAAAATGAAAAGAAGATGGTGAGTAAACATGAGGTTTCATTTAACAAAATTTGCATAAAGAAGATAAGGGCAACATAAAAGCATAGAAATCAATTCCAACTAAATGTGTTCTGTTCAATTATGAGGGGCCCTACTGAAATGTAATACAACATGTCGAACAGCAGAAACAAGAATCTTATCAATTAGCACATTAGAGAATGGAATTAAAGTGTGAGGAACAGAAACAGCTGAAACAGCCTGCTTTTCTAACAGAAAAGAAAGTTTCTATTGAAAAACTGTTGAGGAGAAAGGACCTCAGATTTATTTTTTTTTTTTTGGGGGGGGGGGGG
>JAOEHY010037755.1:23015-33216 GCA_025447955.1 Psilopsiagon aurifrons | reverse complement strand
TTTCCCCTTAGTGAAGCCGTGCTGGCTGTCACCAAGCACCTTGTTGTTTTTCATGTGCCTTAGCATGCTTTCCAGGAGAATCTGCTCCAAGATTTTGCCAGGCACAGAGATGGCACTGACTGCTCTGTAGTTCCGTGGGTCATCTGTTTTTCCCTGCTGGAAAATGGGGGTTATAGTTCCTTTTTTCCAGTTGTTGGGAACGTCACCTGACTGCCATGATTTTTCAAATATGTCACCTTTCATGCACAGTTTCATGAGCCAGATGCAGAGGATGGCAGAAGAACTCACTGTAAAGGATTCACTGGCCACAAGCAAAGGCAGTTAGTCATTCAGGGCGGCTTGCATTTTGTTGTTGGTCAGGATGTGCTGTGGTCCGTTTGTCTCACCTTTTCATGTTTCAGCATGTGGCACTTGCCTGCTAAGTTGTGACTCCAGCTGAGACATATATATATAGGTTTCAGTCAGTTGGGACTAATTAAACCTACCTTCCCCTTATCTGAGAATCTCATACTGCAGTGAGAACTGGAGAGTATGCTCCAGGCAGATTGGCTCTGCCAGGGCACTGACAAGCACTGCCCAAAGAGAAGATAGTCCAGGGAATCACTGCACATACTTGCACTGTAAGTGCCTGTCTTAATGGACTTCAGCTACATAAAAAAAATAAAAAAAATACATTTTTTTTATTTTTTTTTTAACCCAGAGGAATGTGGTTTAAGTGGCTTTGGGCCAAAATTACACAGTTCATCACTCTCAGAGCTTGTGGCTATTAGGAAGGAATCCAGCAGATGGAGGTGGGTAGCAGTGCCAGTCTTTCACTATATGGATAGTAAATATGCTGGCAAAGATTAGCTTCTGCACTGGGCCTCTACCACCATCATTACCGGGCTGTGTTACCCACAAAGGAAAATACTTCAGCTCTGTGGAGCTTCATCACTCTTATTTCTACAAGGGTTTAATTCTCATTTCTCTCCATCTGGTGCATGTGGGATCTTGGTTCCTACATGCACTGAAAAATACATCATCAAGTTCCTGCAGCCACAGCAGCGGAGGTGGACATGGCAGTGACAGGAACAGGGACATGCTCTTCTTTCATTCTTTGTTCTATCTGTGCATTCTGTGACTTCTCTCTGCTGACCCATTTTACTAATATGGCATGTGCTGGCAGAATGTGTCTCAGTACCAGACATATAAGCATCAGTTTTCCATCTTGACATTCCTTCTTTCTCAGGGAGTCAAGGAAGCTTTTGACATCTTCTGGGTAATTACTTCACAGCCCTTTGCAGGTTTTGCTGCTGTATCTCAAAGTTACTAAATAAAAACCACAACAGTTCTTTTTGGAAGAAGCCTACAACCACACCACCCTGAAAACGCTCGATCTCCTCTGATCTTGGAATCTAAGCAGGGTTGGGCTCAGTTAGTGCTTGGATGGGAGACTGCCTGGGAATCCTGGGTGCTGTAGGCGTTTTCCAGAAATAACTGTCATTTAAGCTGTAAAACACACGGTTTGCTCACTCACTTCCCCCTCCTTCTTCCCCCCGACTCCAAGGCAGGGAGGGGGCAAATGGGGAGAAGAATGGAAAGAATGTAACTCCCACAGGTTGAGATAAGAACAGTCCAGTAGCTAAGGTATAACACAAATCACTGCTGCTGCCACCAATAATAATAATGACCAGGGAAAATACAAGGGAAGAGGATACAATCGCTCACCACCCGACAACCAAGCCATGAACTGAGCTCTTCTGGGTTCCTGCCCCCAGTTTTTTCCATCCTGGGCATGATGTGCTGTGGTTTGGAATACCTCTTTGGTCACTTTGGGTCAGGTGCCCTGTCTCTGCTTCCTCCCGGCTCCCCCTCCTCCCTAGCAGAGCATGAGACTCAGAAAGTCCTTGGCCAGACCAAAATGTTCTAAGCCGTAACCAAAACATTGGTGTTATCAGCACTGTTCCCAGGCCAAAAGTCAAAAACACAGCACCGCACCAGCTACCGAGAAGGAGAAGAATGACTGCTACTGCTGAACCCATGACAAGATCTAACCCTCACAGTTTGCTCAGGCTGCCTTTTATATGGTAACTCCTGGCTGAGCTTCACCACGTCTTTAAGTGATTAAAAAATAAATACATAAAACATTAAATCCTCACATGGCTCTATTTATCCTGATTATTAGTAATCTGTGTTTCCAGAACACTAATTTACTTCTCTGTCTAACATAGTTTCAAGGAGATATTCTCAATATTTGCCTTTCCATGCTGGATCGAAGCTTAAACTGTCGTCAGGATCCTGCCACAGATATATCTCACCGAAATGACCCCAAATACCTGGGCTCTGTTCTCAGTGCAATGGTAAGCAGCATGTTCAAAAAGTCCAAACTACTAACTCACTCTTCTTCGTAGTAGAAAACTAAGTGAAAGTTAGAGAAATTTTAGGCCACTGACTGTATGCACCAAAAATGTGGGCCAAAGAAACACATGGGTGCTCCTTTGATCTAAGCCTGCTAGATTTGTCTCATCTGCAGTGTTTCTGACACTTTGATATCCAGTGATCAAACTGAAATTATAAGACGTGGGGTGGTATGCAAAAGGACCAGACCCTTGGAGGACTTTAGTCCAACCTTCCATTTGAAGTGGAGCTACAGCGGTACTAGATCATCTCAACCATGGATTTCGTAGCCTCTCTGAGTGCCTGGTCCAGAGCTGCACTACCCTCTTAGTGAGAAATTTTTCTTCTATGTCAGACGTGATTTTCCCAAGCTACAACTTCCTGCCACTGCCTCTTGTAATATAACCTGCCAGCACAGAGAAAAGTTGTTATCTGACAACTTAGTATGTTCCATTCAGGTACCTGTAAGCTGCTATCCCATTCTGTTAATCCCCTTTTTAATCAGAATGAACTAGCTGAGTGCTCTCTATTTGTCCTTGTAGATTGTGTGCTTCAGGGCCCCTGACTCATGCCCTCCCTCTTCAGTGTCTCAACATCCCCTTGAACTGAGAGACACAAAAGTGGATAGAGGATTCCTGGCGCAGCCTTGCTAGGGATAATGAAAGGGGGCTATGGCTTCCATCAATCTCCTGGTCACACTTTTCCTAATGTAGCCCAGCTGCATGATGTGCTTTGATGATGCCATTCAACCAAACAGTGGTAATGTTGCCACCTCATGTCAGGAAGGTTCACTGGAAACTGGTGTTTGCCTTTTTGCCTGATGTATATTTGAGTAGGAGAAACAGTGATTAAATACTCTTCATTTCTTGAGAGGACACATATTTAGTTTCCCTAAAAGATCAGCTGCTTTCTGAAAGACAGCTGCATGAAGCAGTGGACTTTTGTCCAATAAGATGTCATTTGAGCCTTTTCTCCTTCCTGTTGGAATGGTTCACATCTGTTAATCAGACATCTTAGTTAAATGTATTAAATGCCTTACTTTGCATAGGTTCTTATCTGAGACTCCATTCTGATCCTAACTGGATTAATTGAATGTACATTGTGGAACAGACGTAAATGTTCAAGGGCAGAAAGAAAATTTACAAAATCATACAAATTTATAAAATCAAACAAAATCATTGAGCCAGTTTTTCTCTAAAAGTTCAGAGCACATGGATTTCTTTAGTTTTAGCTGGATTTCTTACAGCACAATGCTGCAGTTATCACTTGTATTTAGAATGGGTCCAGAACAAGCAGAGGAGTAAAGGCAAAAAATAAAGGGCTGCACCCATTCTTTGCTGAGTACAAGCTTGTTTGAGTTTCATTGATGCTCAATAGTGGCAATAATTATATTATTTTCACTGTTAATGATGTCACATTAAAAAAAAAAAAAAAGCCAGGGAAGCTGGTTCTGTTGAACTTTTACAGTTTTAACATGAAATTGGTTTGAAGAATAGTTCCAAACTAAGTGAAGTCCAACTGTTTGATATTTGCAGTGTAATACCACAAATTTTCAGTCATCTTCAGAGAGAAAGGGGGGAAAAAAAAAAAGTAAAGCTACTGTAAAAAGTAATTCCTCATCCTTCTCAGAAAGAAAGTGGCAGAAAAGAATACTTTATCTGTTGCGTTAGAAAAGCCTCAGATTATTTGTGGGTGCCAAGAAACGAACTAGACTCAGGAGCGGACTTTTACAGCAATTCTTATATTTCCGATGTAGGCATCCTGAGTTATTGAAAATCAGCGGATAATATAAAGTAAATCAAGTGTCACTTCAGAATAAACACAAAATACACTGATGATTGGCGGCCTGGTATGAGGGTCTATATGGGTGAAAGGGCTAGAATTGGACAACAGCACTACACAATTCAGGAGTCATTGATAGATATCTGTCTAGTAATCTGCTTACTGCCAGAGAGTTGATAAGGTCAACTTTATTTTGATGCCTTAGGAATTTATCAGTGTGGTCCTGCCTCACAGAATGCAATCAAAGAAGGAGATGTGGATCTGGACTATGACTGCCCATTTGTATTTGCAGAAGTGAATGCTGACTATATGTACTGGAATTATGAGTCCACAACCAGAAAGGAAACATTAATGTTCTCTAAGTCTACCATAATTGCCAACTGTAAGGCAGTTGGCAGAGATGATCGTGTAGATGTCACAACTGATTATAAATATGAAGAAGGTAAATGTAAACACTGGTTCTTCTGGTTACATAGCTACTTCATCCCCAAACACATGAACTTTAGGCTAGGAGTCTCTTAGTGTGCAATTTTGGGCAACTATAAAGGTAGGAGCAAAGTTTATCCTCAGTTTATTCAGTTCTAACAGAAAAGGGAAGAGAAGGTAAAGAGTAAAAAAATACTGCCTTGCCTTTGTGATAAGGAGTTGCTTTGTGGGACCTAAGTAAAGGAAGTCCAAGTATCCCTAAACAGAACATTTGCTGTTCCACGTACCTATTGCTGATGTTTACTGACTGCCTCTACTTTGTGAAAATTAGTCTACAGCCCAGTTATTTGACACCAGAATGAAAGGCCTCTTAAAGAAACCTAAACTAAATCAGCACTCAGTCCAGGAAAAGCAACTTTTTCAGAGGGTCAAAAGCAGGTCAAGCCTTGCTGCCACAGTGAGTAAATAGTGTGAGGGTGGCCAAGAGGCTGGGAGGGGACCCAGCCAGGACAGTGGACCCAAACTGACCAAGAGGATATTCCATGCCAGTGCTCAGCAATAACAGCTCAGCAGGAGATGGAGGAAATGGGGAGGGAAGCATGGGAGCCTTTGTGGTTATGGTATTTGTATTCTCAAGCAGTCTTCCTATGTGTTGAAGCCCTGCTTTCCAGGAAGTGGCTGGACATCTGCCTTCCATAGTGTGGAGTGGATGTGGAGTAGTGAAAGTATTCTTTTTGCTTTGCTCATGTGCAGCTTTTGCTTTCAGTGTTGAACTGTAATTATCTTGATTTATGAGCCTTCTCGCCTTCCTTTGGTTTTTCCCCTTCCTGCAGCAACGGGAAGTGAGAGAGAGGCTCGGGTGGATGTTTGGCTGCTGGCCACATCAACCCACCACATGGTGCTATCAGCCTTCCCTTACATCAGGGCCATTTCTCTATTAGCAAATTAAGAGTACATTTCTAAGTACTACAACCATATAAAGGGAGAGAAATGGGAAGAGTGAGCAACTTTGAACTTAAGATTTTGTGTTACAGAAAAAAAAAGCTATTAGAGGGGCAGTGACATTACTAATGGTAGTACCAGAAAATCAAGCGTGGCTGTAGAAGACAGAGGCTCTATTCACCTGCAGTTATAGATGCGACATTCTGCTGGCTTGTCTCTAGCAGTCATGTAAAATAAGAGATGCATGTTAACCACTACGAATAAATCCTGATTGTCTCTGACAGGCTCTACAAAAGAAAGAGATATTTTTAAAAAAGCCTGTAAGAAGATGGAACGTGAGGATAAATTTGATCCTACAGCATCAGCAGCACAGGAAATTGATTAAAAGCTTGACATCTCTGGGAGGTTCAAGGTGGTTGGCCCTTTAGAAGTTGGCAAAGACCTCAGTCTCATTCTGGTTCTTGAAAACTTACAGTCTGGTGCCAAGACTGTTCATGTAAATATGACTGCTTGGAGCACTGGGTACACTAGAAGACCAGTTCATGAGATCAGGAAGGACTCCATATCTGCCTCTCTGTCTCCTAAGGAAAGTAATTTTTCAAATTGCTCTAAATCGTAATTGTAAAATTATCAGTAAATGGGCATTAGAAGCTGTTCAAATAAAGGGAAAGAACTTAACAAAATGCAATCTTAAATTTCTGTGCAGAAAAGGCTGAAAAAAAAATCATGTCACGCGTATAAACATTGAAAAGGCATGTTTCCCACCACCACTTCTTTAAGTAGTATTCTCGGTTTGAATAACGTAGCTAAAGAAAACCAAAAAGAATATGGTGAGTAAACATGAGGTTTCATTTAACAAAATTTACGTAAAGAAGATAAGGGCAACATAAAAGCATAGAAATGGATTCCAACTAAATGTGTTCTGGTCAATTATGAGGGGCCCTACTGAAATGTAACATGACATGTCGAACAGCAGAAACAACAATCCTATCCATTAGCACATTAGAGAATGAAATTAAAGTGTGAGGAATAGAAACAGCTGAAACAGCCTGCTAAGGTCCACAGAAAAGAAAGTTTCTATTGAAAAACTGTTGAGGAGAAAGGACCTCAGGGTTTGTTTTTTTTTTGGGGGGGGGGGGTGTTCAGATGCAGTTTGATAACCTTTTGGAAGAAATTCTCTACTTAGATATGAGTATTGTTGAAAGATGACATTAAGTTACTGTTAGGAGCTTGGGATTAATAGATACACCAGCATCCCTAAAGTGAACTGAAAGATCACATATTTGGAACAGATAGTATATTGTATTAATCTTAGGCTTAGGCTTTGACTCACTAGTGAGAAGCGGAAATAATATTTTGTTTCTTTAACATGTAATTTGATTTCTGAAGTTGGGATCTGTCAGCTTCCTCTAAAGCATTAAGAATTGGACTCTGAGTGAAGACAAAGTTTATTTGCCTAATGGCATTGACGTCATGCAGGCAGCTCATAATGTCTTGTACTTACACCAGCTGTGTTAAAACAGTAGCTGAATTTACAGTCAGCAGAGAGAGTTTTCCCCAGATCTGATGGCAGGGACCGTTGAAAGAGATTTTTTCTCCTCTTCTGGAGGTATGCTCTGTTTGCTAAGATTTGTAGCTAAATCTGTTCGCTACTGCATGAATCTAAGAAATTCACACTGCCCCCATTTTCTTGCTCACGTTTGTGGACTTTGCGTTGGTGACTTGTGATCTTTTCTTGTGTTTTTCATTTGCTGTATACTGCTGGAAAGTACTTTGTGGCTTACAGTGTTTACACGCAGCACAGCTACTCTGCTTTTCTTCTGAACTTGATGTTTATTGTACAAGTAGCCAATAATGTGGAAATGGCCTGGATTCAGAGACAGAGGAGATCCCTTCCCATCCACTATTCCTTGATTTGAACTACAGAATGGAAACTACCATAAAAACACATTATAACAAAAAGTGACTAAGGAAGACAAAAGAAACATAAAGACGTCATTCACCTCATCTCAGTGTATCATGAGCAAGTAGAACTGATGAGGCCTATCAGATAATGTCCTATAACAAATGGAGTGCACTGGTAAACTCCTTAAACTTCATTCAGCTGTCTTATCTTTCAGAGCAGCTAGGAGGAAGACAAGCCAGTCAATCTGGTAGTAGGGAATGGAGGAGGGCTAATATTACGCTGAAAAAAAACCACTCAGTCTCCATAGCAAACTGATAAATTTGCATTAATTGAATTTGGCAGTGATGGCTGAAGGCCCTCCTAGTCCCAGACACATCATAAAAGGAAAATACTAATTTTAGGTATGAAACTCCGGGGACTCATTAAAGTGTGTATCAATTTCTTTCTTTTTTTTCTTCCAGAAATACAACTTCCCATTAAGATATCATAGACTGAATATCAGCAACAGTTAACTACAGACAACACGATCCAGGTAACAGTTTTATGTCATGTAGAAGGTGAGATTCAAGTGCTAGTGCAAAGAGACATCACCCTGGACAATCCTGCCATCGACATACAGGTAAATTGCTGTCCCTTTGCTCAGTGTCAGAGAAAGGGGAAATGTGCTCTTATAAGCACTTTCTTCACCAAAAATATTCTGCTCACATTCTGCCATGGCCCATCATAGCATCTCGTAACACCTCCTCTTCTAATGACTGAGAAGGCTTGGACACGAAACAATACTGAGAACCTAGTCTCTCAAGCATTTTATTTGCACATGTACTTGGTGAAGCAAAAGTGAATAAAGAAGTGGATGTGGAAGTGATATTTACCAGTCCTATTGATGTGGAATTGATGAACTGTGTGCTGCAGGTATAAGGTAATGACCTGCTCAGACCTAACCTCATTACCTAGGGTAATGACCTAACCCTAACCCTAACCCTTGAGATAGAGTAAGTACAAGAAATGCCTTCTTCCTGCTGTTAAAGATACATGAGCAAGAGTGTAGGCATGGATGACTTGGAACTGAAGAGTGGGATGGGACAGCGCTTTCCTCTTGCTAGGAGGCCAGTCAATGTAGCATCTCATAATGAAGTACACAACTTAGGGCCATCATATCCAAGCTAGGCTTTTGCCTGCATACTTTGAGGAGTCAAATAATTGCTGTCGTAATTGGACAGAACTTGTTTTCCTGACTATCGAGCAGGACTCACAGTTTCAGCAAAAAATACATTCTTATGCAGTAAATTTTGCTGAGGCTGTCTATGCTACTGTAGGCCAGATGGGTTGAACCTTCTTTTTCTGATTATAGAGCCAACAATAGGATATATGTCTTGTTTCTGTCCATACTGTATGCAAATTATGGCATATATTAACCAAGGAGGGTTTTTTTCCCCCTTCACTTTACTAAATGGACTGCAAGTGTCAATCTGGGTGTTCAGCTTTCTAAACAATTTGTGTTACATCAAACAGATAGACCCACACATATAAAGCAGATGCAGAAGTGTACAAAAATGAACACAGATAGTTTCAACACAGGTTGTGATCTCAAAGGGTGGTACCTCTAAAAAGTGCAACCCCGGATATACTTAATGTGTAGCTATTCCAGGGAGAATAAATCATAACTGTAAGGATAGCTTTTAAAGAACAGACTAAACCACGACCAGTATCTATCCCTTAGATGATTGAATTTACCTTACTGAAGTATGGAACTTGAGCACAGCTGAAATCCATAAGGCAAGCAGAAAGAGAACAGGGAAAATGGTGAATATTGCAATTAAAGTTTGGGTTGGGCTTTAATAAAAAAATCCCAAACAAGAACTAAACTACAGGCACACTGATTTTCAAGCTCTGCTTTCAGAACTCCACAAGAAGTTATGTTAGGCTATTAATAAACAGAGTCAAGAAACTATTAGATGGTGTTGCGACAGTGAATGAGAAGAGTGGGATAAAATAGGTTCCTTTTACTATAGATCCCAGGTTCCTATTCTTATACTTTGAGGACTTTGTATCTTGGGTTTTTCTCCTTCAATATTTCACAATGGGCACAGAATTTTTCTGACTCTCCCCCACTTTGTAAGTGTACAAAATTGCACACACATTTTTACATCTGCTAGCAAAGGCAATGATTTTTAAAAAGTACCTGGTACGGACTGACTTTTAACTGAATACACACAGATATAAACACAAACACACGGAGCAACTTAACATTGCCATTTGTGCTTGAGCAACAAATGGTTGCTTTGATGGTCTACCCCATAATTCATAAGCTGTCCTGAGGGAATTTAGCAACCTCATGTTGTCTTACCACATAGAACTTTATCCTCAGGCAAGACAAGACAATATGACAGTTGTAAGGCTGCTTGGAAAAACCATAAATACGAATTTCCAAGAGTTATGAAATGTACTGGTTTAAAACATCATAATTTTCATTCAGAATTTCCTGCAATGTAAGCACTGAAGTTTTCTTGATGCTATAATCTGTCCTAATTCAGGAGTCTCTATTAACATTCTTAATAGTATCAGATTATTCTTAATTTTTCTTTAAGAATTCAGTGATGTGTTTCACATCCTCTGTTCTGCATGAAGCTTTATTTCATATGATACTAATATGTCCACCTTTGTGTGCTTATCTTGGTCACCGCATCATGTATTCGTGAGAGACCTTAATGCATGGGTTTGAGTATTTATACACATATCAAATAACCAAGTCCTGTATGGTCTTTTCAT
>JAOEHY010037755.1:0-18137 GCA_025447955.1 Psilopsiagon aurifrons | reverse complement strand
ATTCCCATTACTTCAGAAGGCACCATGCAGAACTCCATCTAAACCCTTTATTTTTTAAATAGTATTTCAGAGATGTGCTATGCTTTGTATCAACAAAATTAGCTCCATCCAAATGGAGCTATGAGCATGGAGTCTACAGATGGGAATTGAAAGATGCACTAAAACTCTCTCAAAGGAAAGTGGTAATAATGGTGTATCTTTTTAAAGTTAAAAATTAAGATGACTATTTAACTGGGCAATTGCCAAGCAGAGTTCTCTCTTGTTTAATGATGAAACAAACATTTTGAAATCAGTTTTCAAAATGTTGCTTTGCAGAGAATTGCTTTTGTTGTTCATTCTTCTCCCAAGAGCATCATGTTAAAGATTCTTTTTTTCAGTCCATCAGTGCTTGCTCACATTACTTCTTTGTATGTCTTAAACTACAAAGAAAAAAAAAGGTTCTTCCTTTAATTTAATTATGGCACTTTTTTTTTCCATAAGTTAAATGTTACTTCCACTTCTTCCTCAAAGATTATGTTTAAACTGTAGTCTAATATGCAGCAATATTGTTTTAGATCTGACGCAGTATTTCACTGCAATGCTATATGGCATGAGACAGACTTGGAACTTCTTTGAAGATCTCTATCATAATAGCGCATGGTGCCATAGGCCTTAATTCAGCCTTTCCATCCCACCTTTTTTTTTTTGGTTTTGTCATTACTGTTTTCTTTCAAATTCCTTTAAAATGGTGGCATCGTGTTCCCCCATTCTGTCCCCTCTCCCTCCAACCTCACTGCATTTATGATACTAGCATTAATAAAAGTGATTTGGAAGAATCTTCATCTCTTCTTTTGTTTTATAGACCTGACACCAACACATATCAGCTGGCAGCCATCAGTAAATGCAAGCACACACCATACTGACAGATATGCCAACACTGAGTTGACTGTGAGGCGAGGACAGGCCTTCACTATTACTCTGTACTTCAACAGACCAAAGCAGAATGGAGAGAGCCTAGCATTTGCCACTGAAATAGGTAATACTCCCTTAGCTTGATCCATATTCTCACATAACTGTAATCTTTATCCCTTGTACTTCTGCACTTATTCTATTTAGAGAATAATTTTTCCTTATGTATTTTTAATGCTTTCCTCTGGCTAGTGTGCTCATTAATATTGAAACTGCACAATGGAATGGAAACCAATTACCCCTTCTTTCTGGCAGGACCATCCCCCTCAGAATCTCATCATACAAAGGCTGTATTTAACCTCTCTGAGGTGGGGGCAAGTGGCTGGAGTGCTGTCCAAGGACCCAGTGAGGCAGGTTATATGAACTTTACAATATCCAGCCCAGCCAATGCTGTCATTGGACGATACAATCTCATCCTCCAGGTAACCTCAGGGAACAAGATCTTCTCCAGATTTCTGGGGCAGTTTGTGTTACTCTTCAACCCTTGGTGCCCAGGTAGGTACCAGTGCCTTTGCTCTTGAACATAACTGACCTATTTGCTTTCATATCTGCACAGTGAGCTTGCTGCCTCAAGCTGCCTTTCTTTGGGTTACCAGTGGCAGCAATCTCAGCTATCTGTTCAGAGATCTGGTTTTACTACATTAAAAAGCTGTTGCTGCACCTCTCCCCTCCCTTTTATCCTACAGAGATGTGCTATATGGGGTGATATCAGAGACTCTTTCTTCAGGACTTGAGCAGATCACTTTTCTGTAGATGAGGGCTGACAGACTTTTGTAAATTAATGAACTTCTCAGTAACATCCTTGACTTGCACCTAAATCAAAGCAAGACTGTTCTTACAGACATTAACTGCAAAGACAATAGCTGAACTAACTGTCTAAGAACTGATAGAGGGCTAATGTGAGGAAGACTGACATTTCCCAGGTCTTTCATCATGGGTTGAAAAGGGGTATCGCTTGCTGCTGGCTTTTTGGGGTTTGTTTGGGTTGTGGGTTTTTTATTATTATTATTTCTGCAGCCTCAGCATAAATCAGAGGAAATGCAAATTCCTAAACACAGATTTTTGCAAACATGCAGTAGTCTAGAAACCTAGATTAGCCTTAAAATATACCATGAGTTACAGGAGCTCTTAGCCAAACAAGTGACTAAACAGCTTATAAAAGAAATGTAACCACAATCATCCACTGTTTTCTTCTGTGACCCTATGTTAGTCAAGGGCCCCTACCAAATATGTCAAGAGCCAATATGAAAAAAGCTGCTACTTAGCTCAGCCTGTCTTGATAGAAATAATTATAGAACTGTGTTCAGGAAACTCAGACTGTCTCTGCAGTCTTTTGGGAAAAACCTTCCCAGAACTCCTTGAAAGATCACTTGTGGTGCAACTTCTATGTAACTTCAGATGGAAACCACACTGCAGGCAAGGACTGAAATATTTGACAGCTCCTGAAAAGCTTATTCAAAGTACTGGCTATATAACATTATAATTGAGAGCATATGAACTTCAGAAAAAAAAATATTTTTCAAGTGATAATTGAAGGACATTTAGATTGCTCAGAATCACAAACTCATGGGGCTAGAAGGATCTTAGGAAGTTATCAAGTCCCACACCATGCTCTATTTAGCACTTAGGTCATTCCTGACAGATCTTTAATTCTTTCTTAACAGTCAGCCATTAGGGAAGCTGCAGTACCGCTCCTGACAATTCATTCCAATTAAACACTAGCCTTTCCATTAGAATTTTTTCCTACTAACTAACCCATTTTTCTGCTTTGATTTCAGCAGAAAACTTGTCATTCTACATATGATAGACAAGAAGAACAGATTTTCTCCCCTTTCTGCCCCATCCTCTTCACAAGAATTTCTGGAATTGATAACCGTGCCCCATTCCTCACCCCCATTTTTTTTCCTCCTTAATAATTAAGTTAATTTATAAGCTATATTTTCTCATAAGTAGTATTTTCAGGATTGCTGAGTATTCTCAGTGCTCTTCTCTTTCCAACTGATCCATACATTGATGTGCAGCACCTGCAACCTCACACAGTTCTCCAGGCATGTGCTGGCTCAAAAGCTTGGGAATCAATAATGACTACATTATTTAAAAAACCAAAACAAAACAAAACAAAAGTGTGGACAGCCATCACAAAAATAGACTTTCTATAATGTGACATTCTTAAAATAAATTACACAATCTATGTATTTGCAGGAAGGGAAGGATGGGATGTTCCTATAGGAAGGTAAAAAATTGACACATGAAAAGCTGTTTTTAGTATGCATTTCCTGAAATCCTGAAGCTTTTAGAAAATAATTTTAAAAATTATGAAATTAAACACTGAGCTAAGTACTCATTGCTACCTAAAGAGTGATCAAAACCTAAACATCTGCTTTTATAGCAGCTACATGTTGTGTCATAGATTAGGGAACCAACAAGTAACAATAAAAATCAAAGTTGGATTAGGGAACCAACAAGTAACAATAAAAATCAAGGTTAACAGACTATCCTAATAACATTCTTGATAGCACTTTCTATTAAGCAAGTAGACATTTTCATTTAGGAATCTTAGAACAAGACAAACATGACAGGAAAAGAGAGGGAAATGTCATCTGTGTGATTCTTTTCAAATGTCTATTCTAATTATAACTACCCTGAGAAGGCAGATATATCCAGTGAACTAGCCTGGACTTTTCTCCATCTTCCTCCCCAAAAAACCAACATACAGATAGGGGATATTTAGATAAGAAAGACTATAATAGAATTAGGGAAAAAGTTACATTAGTTTAATGTGGAATCCCTCTTCCCCCCAGCCATATACAATAGCAGGCCTTTTCACTGAGCTGTACATGTTCAGGGAGCTATAACAATGTATTTTCCAAATAGCAGTTTTCCCCCTTGCTAAATCAAGATTCAGATGTTTTTGAAAGGCTGCTAGTATTCTCAGCCTTAAGTGTAAAAGCATGTCCAACTTGGGTTTCAGGTGATGATGTCTACATGGATAATGAAAATGAGAGACAAGAATATGTCCTAAATGAAAATGGAATAATCTTCGTGGGTAATGCAAAGTACATTGAAGCAAGAGGATGGTACTATGGGCAGGTGAGCCATAAGGAATTAATTTAGGCTCTTATTCTGTCTCCAATAGCATTTTCTTTTATCATTACTTGCCTCTCTAATTGGCATGCCTATTTATATGGAGACTGTACAAACCTGGCTAGCCTTGCTTGTGGTTTGCTCACTGTGTGCCTGTCAGGACTTTCGTGTGAGCAATGGCTTAACACAGTACTGAAGCTAGGACTGACTTCTACGTGTGCTTGAAGCTCATGGTATAAGCATGGACCTCATCTGTGACCAAAGCACCGCAAGTGACAACACACCATTTTTGTAATACTGTAACAAGGGGCTAGAACAGTCACTGACATAGAATCATAGGATGGTTTGGGTTGGAAAAGAACTTTAAAGATGATTCAGTCTGACCTCTCTGCAATCGGCAGGGACATCTTCAACCAGATCACATTGCTCAAAGCCCCATCCAGCTCGATCTTGAATGTTTCCAGGGATATAACTCAAGAGAATTTAGTAACTGCAATGAGAACAAGCTGGGCAGTTTTACTTTAGTGATTTCTTCTGATGGCAGAAGGCATCCTGCCAGATTTTTTCTTTAAATAGTTAGCCATGTCTTTAGACAGTATCACACTGTGAACTCCACACTGTCTTTGTGCCTCACTGTCTCTTTCACCTTTGGGCTGGAATATATTAGAAAGGAAGAATCATAGAGTGGTTTGGGTTGGAAAGGATCTTAAGATCATCTAGTTCTGACCCCCTTGCCACTGGCAGGGCCACCTCACACAAGACTATGTCACCCAAGGCTCTGTCCAACCTGGCCTTGAACACTGCCAGGGATGGAGCATTTACAACTTCTTTGGCCAAGAACTGCAGTAGAATTTCCTCTAATTCTCTTTGTGAAAATGTTTTCTTTAAAAAACTATCTTATTTGATCACAGTTTCAAGATCATCTTCTGAACATCTGTCTCACCATGCTTGATCTGAGCCTGTACTATCGTCAGGATCCAGCCATTGATGTATCCCGAAGAGGAGATCCTAAATATGTAGGCCGAGTAATCAGTTCTATGGTAAGAAATGGACAATTTAATCTGAATTACACATGTTTAAGCAGAAAGCATTAGTTTTACCACTGAAATCCAGCCACCCGCACCTTAAACAATATAATTAAGTACATACGGTGCATTACACACAATTGATTTTGTGCATTCTGTCCATTGGCCTACTTTTAGATCAATGGAAATGATAATGATAATGGAGTTCTCCTGGGAAAGTGGCAAGGAAGTTTCCATTCAGATGAGAATCCATCCAGATGGGATGGTAGTGTGGTAATCCTCCAGAAATGGCGTCAGGACAACTACAAGCCTGTTCAGTATGGCCAGTGCTGGGTTTTTGCAGGCGTCATGTGTACAGGTAAGCTTTAAGAAAAGAGGACTGTGGTGAAATGGAGGCATTTGTAACCTCTGGTTTTATCAAAACTACGAAGCAATTAATTCTACAAGAGGAACAGTGCTCTGAAGACTGCAAATGCTGAACAATCACAAAATGTTTAGATACGTAACTTTGTTTCTCAGATATATGCAATCATTAAACTAAAGCTCTCTGTGTGTTTTGTTTGTGTTGCTTGGGAGTTGTCTGTTTGGCCTTTTTTGTAGGGTTTTTTTTTTAATTATTTTTTAATATATTTCAGTTCTAAGGTGCTTGGGGATTCCTACTCGCTTGGTTTCAAATTTTAACTCTGCCCATGATGTGGACAGAAACCTGAGTATTGATAAGTACTATGACAGCTCTGGAAAGAGTCTTAATATTGGCAAGGATTCCACGTGGTAAGTATGATTCTTTTTTTATCTCACCAGTAATTAGAGAGAGGATTTAAGAGACTTAAAAATATGAACACCAGCAGTACAAAAGCAACTGAGAGGTGCCTGAATTAAATTTTTTTCCAAAATTAATACACCCATTTGGAAAGAAAACAATCTTCATGGTTTTGAGATAACAATTCAAACTACCCAATTTTTTGCAATCCCTGTTCTCCCAAAATTGCAATTTCCTTTAAAAGTATGTTTCCATTGACAATATACCAATTGCCAAGGCTCTTTTAATTACTGGTACCTAACCAGTCTGTTCATAATAATGCAGCTGTGTACCTTTCATGCTCTGAACTGGTTTACTGCTGTTGTAACTTCCTCTCATCACCACTATAGATAGATTATTTGGACTTTATCTCAGTACAGCTATTTTAAGTTTCTATTTAAACAAAGCATTTGCCACATTTGAAGGTTACTAAACCAAATCACTAAGTATATAGAAACATAGAATAGTTAGGGTTGGAAAGGACCTTAAGATCATCCAGTTCCAACCCCCCTGCCATGGGCAGGACACCTCCCACTAAACTATGTCACTCAAGATTCTCTTCAACCTGGCTTTGAACATTGCCAGGGCTGAAGCATTCACAACTTCCTTGGGCAACCCATTCCAGTGCCTCACCACCCTTACAGTAAAGAACTTCTTCCTTATATTCAACCTAAACTTCCCCTCTTTATGTTTGAACCTGTTACTCCTTGTCCTATCACTACAGTCCCTAATGAAGAGTCCCTCCCCAGCATCCTTGTAGGCCCCCTTCAGATACTGGAAGGCTGCTCTGAGGTCTCCACGCAGCCTTCTCTTCTCCAGGCTGAACAGCCCCAACTTTCTCAGCCTGTCTTCATACAGCTCCATATATCCACGACTTCAATCTTTCACTTATAGTTCATATTGCTCCCAAAGCATGCTGCCAACATCTATAGCCTCTCCTTCACTGTCCTGAGGTCTACACCTCAAAAGCAGCCAGTAAACCTATCCTTTGAAGGAGGCAGTGAGCCGCTGTAACAAGACAGCTTCTGTCAGACCTTAGAGAATTTAAAATAAAAGAAAAAATCCTTACTGCTTTCAAACTGGAAATTTGTAGGGATCTATAGTGCTGTGTTTTCTAGACACTGTTCTTTGTCTCCAGGGATTATCATGTCTGGAATGAAAGCTGGTTCATTCGCCCAGACCTGGGAACTTCATACAATGGGTGGCAGGTTTTGGATGCGACTCCACAAGAACAAAGTAAAGGTAGCAGGAGAAGTTCTCATCGTGACTTAACATTTTGTCTTCAAACTGAGCGTGACTAATGAATTTTTTTTTTTTTTTTCCCCCCATGTTTTAGGATTATTTCAGTGTGGCCCTGCATCTGTGATAGCCATCAAAGAAGGTGATGTAGACTTGGATTATGACACATTATTTGTGTATACGGAGGTGAATGCTGATTGCAACAGATGGATTGTATACAAGGATGGAACTAAGAAAAGAGTTTATTGTGATACCGAAATAATTGGCAGGTTTATCAGCACCAAAGCTGTGGGCAGCAATTCCCGTGTGGATGTCACCTATAGTTACAAATACCCAGAAGGTAAAAGAGTTATCACCAGTATCTCCTACTGAATTATTGGCGCTAGGCTAGGATGAGTAACCAGTTTTGTTTGATTATTTCTCTTCCTTCAGAAAATACTTCTGCCCTTGTTCTGAGACTACTTTCTTAATACAATGGGGTTTATATTTCTGGGTTTGTGTATTTAGTACTGTCCTTATTAAGACACAATACAAATACAATTTAGTCCCTTACAGAGCAGTATAAAATGTAACACATACACAAAACAGGGCTATAATATACATTTTACTGCCCAAGGCAGACAAACCCTCAAGCTGTGATACCAAAAAGCCTTAAAGCTGAGTCCATTGTGTGTCATGAACTGCAGGTGTGCAGTATGGGAAGTTATAGAATAATAAATACTAGTTTACTGCCATATCTGACAGAGGAAGCAGGGCAACAACCAAGCCACCAATCCAAAACCTTAAACTCCTGTCCTAGACATCCACCTCCCAATAGACCTCATGCTCAGTCTTTCTCTGCAAATAACTGTTTTCTTGTTGTGTCTATTCCAATTCCTCATGTTTCCTTTTGAAGACTCCATTACATCCCATTCCCAAGAGAAGTGACTAATCTCCACCTCTGACTGTATAAATTCACAAAGTTAGGCTCTCTTGTGCTCTTGCTCTGACATCCAGTCATCACCTTGCCATTCAGTTATGTGTTTGCACTCCTGTTGGACTTGGCCTCCACACTATTGGATTCTGGAAACAAAACAATAGGAAATGGCAAAGGACAAAGTGCCATTCATCTGTACTTCAGAAAAAAACGCAACAAAGGTGAAGAACTGCATGGCCATATGTTTGCAGGAATATTTTTATCTTCCCTCAAAATCTTGTACCTATGTCTTTCCATCTTTTTTAAAATCAGGGTTACAGAATTCATATATTAGTTTGCTTAATGTTTGTGGCTCAAAGTCTTAAAAAAAATTGGAAAAAAAAAAAAGGAGGAAGATATATTTAACTTTTTTTAATATTTGCCATTCAGAATCAGTGGCCATATTTCAATACTTCACTCCTCAAGGTTTTAGTGCAACCATTAATACAGAGACTGATTATCATCAGATTAGCAAAGTAACACCACATTACTGTATGTTCTGACCAAAGAAAAAGGAATCCTGCATCCTAAACAAATACAAATGCATTTTATTTTATTTTAGTGATTTATTCACCTTATTACAGTATGTTTATTTTTCTCTTGCGAAAAACCTGATCAGAGGCCTAATAAAAGTATGGGGAACTTTTAGGTATTGCAATATTTCTGTGTGATGCAGAGCTGACACCATGTATCATTCTGAAAGCCTTTATACAGAGAAGGAGCAATAGCAACAAAGTATGAATTTTACTTGGTTCTTTCCTTTGACCAGGTTCTCCTGAGGAAAGACGAGTTTATAAAAAGGCCTTGGCCAAGATATTTGGACCAAACATCACAGAAGGACACAGAGAATCTTCAGGTGAAAGGCTCTCAGAGAATATTAGAAACCCTGGGATCTCTGGGAAATTCAAGCTGGCTGAACCTCCAGTATTTGGCAAAGACATTACCCTGATCTTAATTCTCAGTAACCTATCTTTTGACCATAAGACTGTGAAGGTGGACATGAATGCGTCAGCCATCCTGTACACAAGGAGAGCAGTGGCAGAGATCCTGAAGGCAACCACTTCTGTGGATCTTGGTTCTAAACAAGGTAACTTTTAATGTCCCTAAGGAGCCAATATAGCTCTCTTAGCTACATGAAGTTAACTAGAAGGAAGAAACATCAATATCATATCTGTATCAACCTTGTAGTGCATCTGCTGTTCCATCTCTTTATAGTATTTTTATGAGCACATTTCATAAGATACTTTTTACTCAGAAAACTTTGACTAATTCAACCAGGAATTGAAGGTCTCATGAAATGTTATATAGAAGGCTATACTTACATTCTAGCTAATATATATATTATATATATAATATATGCAATCAATATGATATAAGGATGTCTTATATTCTGTTCTCTTCAATAATTTCAACACAGTAAGTCTCTTTTCTTTCGCATTCTTTGAGAATGTAATGATTCTTAAATATATGTCCAAATTCCAGGGAAACATATCCGATTAAAGATCCCTTATTCTTATTATGGAAAATATCTGACTACTGACAAAAGGATCCAAGTTACTGCATTGTGTGAAGTCAACCACATGCATGGGGTAAAGTTGCTGGTGGAGAAGACAATCATTTTAGAGGACACAAACATTATCATTAAGGTAAACAATTCTATCTCTGATGCCCTGAACAGACAGAAAGAACTAAAGAGTGTTTCTGGAGCTCAGATTTTAAGATGAGAATGTGGGGATAAATGCATTATTTCAAGCTGCGATTTCAGATGTTGCTCTAAAATTCTGCCTGCTTAAATTGAGAAAGTAAGAATGCAAGTGAGCAATTTCTTTGCCTGAATCTTCCCCCTGTTCTTCAGAACAGCTGTTACCTTCTTTCTTTCCCAGTCACATGTTCACAAAACTTGTTTTCATTTCATCTGTGCTCTAGTTATTGGCAAGTGCTTGTGTTGCCTTTGAACCGCTTTGCCTGCTCACAAAATATAGACTTAAACCCTTAATTCTAATCTATGTTAGGGACAGTTTATATTGTTTTAATGTTTTAACCCTAATCGATGATGTGCCAAAATAAATTTTTAAAAAATAAATAAATAAAAATAAGCCCCTTAGCAACCTAAACATCAGACACGTTTAATGAAATGTCTCCACGTAGTCAAGACTATTTACTGAAATAGTGCACAAAATATTGCATGTGGCTTGATAGCACTGTTTAGCTAACCCAAGTCCAGCTTCAAGTACTGAGAAAGGCATACCAGTGTTAGTTACATTTCACTGTTCCTACCAATATCTCATTCAGCCTCAAATCTGAGAGATGTTCTGCTTGCAGTTTGACTGAAGCCTGACTCCAAAAAAGTGTGAAACAGTGAATGATTACAAATGTGTCTTTGCCATTTAGATTCCTCGGCGGGTTGTAGTGAACAAAGCTGTTTCTCTAGAGATCTCATATGCTAATCCCCTTCCTGAACCTGTGAACCGCTGCATACTGCTAGTGACTTTGATGAATCAACAGGTCAAGATACAGTAAGTGAAAGCTGTAATATTCACTCAGTGCTCTGAACATGACCCACAGCATGTCTAGTTTCCTCAGTCAGAAAAAAAGTCATTGATTTGAATTGAATTGTCTTTTTTGCATTTTCTATTTATGAAAATAAAAATGCTACCGAATATATATTGAGATACTATGATTCCTCAATCATGTTTTATCTTCTCTAAGTAGGAACTTATTTAACAACTAAAACCTGCTAACATTCTTCTTTCATGGGCAAGAAAACAGGCATGTCAAAGTCTTTTCCAAACTAGTTGATTCTACAATTCTGTATGTCAAATTCTTTTGGTTCTCTGATATTTCTTCTACAGCTTGACTTTGTGTATCTATTTGTAGATACAGTACCCTAGCACTACAAAAATAAGTCTGAGTTAAAGAAAACAAGCAAGATACTGCCATAGCTCCCCTTGTTTCAGCCCAAAAAAGAAGTTGCTCTGTTCTCCTTTAAAGTAGGAGAAAAAACCTAAGAGCAAAATGTTCTACAACTTTTTTCTTTCCTTCTGGACTCTCCTGCTTTATGGATTAACTCAGTGCTGAGTAGCTCATATTTCCTAGGAATTCTTTTATTATAAAACAACCTGACTTGCTGTGACTCTGTAAATATTTGGACATATTCCATAAAAATACATAGAAAACATTATTCTAGTGAAAGACAACCAATTTAGGCCAAGAAGAGACAAAATGAAGAACCCCAGTCATTAGAAAAATCATGTAATTGCCAAAATGGATACGAACCAAGGAGCCATTGGACAGAGTGCTGACCTTTGACATGAGAGTTTTCCTATTCTCAGATTGTGTTGACTATCCAAACTCGCAGCCAGCCCTAACAAGGCATGACGTAGTGCTGCTCATTTCTACCAGGCTACTCAAGAATAAATGAAGGCAGTACTATCTTTTCTCATTTCCTGGTCTGCACAGAGCCTCAAACACTAAGTAATTCTCAAAACCCAAGGCTGGGAGTCAAGTAACTGTAGGTGCCCCCATTGTCATGCACTTCTGCTTCTTGGGAATCTCAAGGTAAGACAATGCAAGCCTGAATTAATTGAGTTTTTTTCTTTTTTTTCGTCAGTCTGGCACCACTGGCACCAAGAGAGAGATCAAAAATTTATTTTGAATTCACACCTCGCAGGACTGGGCCCTTACAGCTGCAAGTAGATTTCTCCTGTGACAAATTTTCACATGTCAAGGGGTTTGTAACCATTGCAGTAGCATCTGCATAATGCAGTGGAATCAATCTCCTGTTTCAGCATTAACCTGGCAGGACATCTTCTTCTATACAGGGACAGTAATGACAGCAAGGAACTTACCACAAAAGTTGGTGACCTCTTACACTCCAATAGCATCAAGTCTCCTGCTTTCACAGTGCTTAAATCTGTAGTCTCTAATTGTTTGGGGTTTGTTGGGTTTTTTTTTTTTCTCTTGTCTAGAAAATTGAAGTCCCTTTCTGTAGAAATAGTTTCACTGTTTTATCAAATGTCATTGTGCTAAGCTCCTGGTTTTGACTTTTCCATCAGATTATTAATACAGTCTCTTTTCAAGTACATTCTAATTGTCAGCAATAAATAAATCTATTCCTAGAACTGTATTCTTTTGTAATGAATTGTACATTCCATGGAAACATTATGAGAAATCACAAGATTGAGGATGATCCTTTTTCCTTCACTTCTCAAGCTTTTTACCTAAAGAAGTAGAAAATTTAATTTCTGTATTTTGTGACACCTATGAATGTATTATTACTTGTATTTTGTGACACCTACGAACTCTCTGAATGGGGAGAAAAAAAGCCTACAAAGACTGGGAAAAGTAATGTTTGGGGTCCATGACAACAGTATTTCTGTAACCTGTGGACACAGGACTGTCCCAGAGTGGACCACACATACACACATTCAAGTAGTTAACTTAATTTCTGTGCAATGTGGCAGAGTCCCAAGCACCATGAAACACAAGGGGAGAGCCTTGCATTAATCTGGAAGTTCAGCAACAGACAGTAACTAACACTTTCTGCCCACGAGCATAAGGTCACTGAAGAGAAGGAACACATTTGTCTTCAAACCTTCCCAATGTAACTCATTCCCAGGCAGCCCCTCCTCCGCACTTCTGGCACGGTGTTTGCATACAGATGCCTCTCTTGCAGGTTCCTGATCCTACACTGCTGGGTACCAGGTTTCACCAGAAACTCACTTTCAAGTAGCCTTAAGGATTCTCGATTACTGCAAAGCAGTATCGCTTCTTGAGGGACCGCTCGGAAAGGTAATGACTGACAAGACGCAGTAACCACCTGGCCACATTGCTTAAGTAGGATGTGAAGCAGCAATGGCAATGATGTACAAACATCAAAGCCCAAAGATTTAGATTTGATGTCAGATGCATAAAATGTTTAAAGCAGAATTAATAAGGCCAAAATTCTGAACCACAGAGATGTCAGAAGTTCGATATGGACAACTTTTGTCAGACAGGTGATAATATTTCAGTCTGACACATCCAGACATGAGCACAAATTCTTAATGAAGATAATGCACAAGAAACCATAATAAAACTTTAGATTCTGCTTTAAAAATAAATTTAAGCCACAGGTAGTTAGTTTGCCCAGGTTGCTATCAACCATTATATGAATTTGTAAACAAAACAGAAAACAGCGACAGAAAAAACACAATGTAGAAGTGTAGGGGTGAGGAAAGTAAGTGACCACCCCTTCCTCCTCAGTACAGTCCATCAAAAGTTGGGAACAGTGCGCAACCTCCTCTCAGGACCAATTGGCAGGGCGTGTTTCTAAACAAATCATGACAGAATGAGGGAGGAAAGAGCATGAGTGAGCTTCATTGCCAGTGGAGAAGAGTGTCTGAAATTTGAGTGGGCAGGGCTCACACAGCACAAGAGCTCCATAGCTTCCTTCAGGGCTGTCCTGGGTTCAGCAGTAGCAGAGGCCTAAACCATGACAAGGGCTCAGCTCAAGATGCCATGCCAAATAGCTACAGAGAAACTACGTATCTGTGTTAAGAACACCAAGCTATAAAGAAAAATTTTTAAGAGCAGAGGCTGCCATGAAATCCCTGGTACACAGGTGACTGCATAGTAATAACAATGTCATCTCAAGTAGGATGTATTGCTTCTTACTAAGAAAGGCATATTACAGGTAATCATGTCAGGAACAGATCATGAGAATGTCATACCTCTGTATGCTTCCAAGAAAAAATGAATTCTATGCAGTTATGTGAAAGGTCTTCAGGCAGACCTGCCTTAAAAAAAAACTCAAACAACTGGTTTATGCTATTACGAACTAATCAGATCACTACGTGTCCCATACATCCATGCTGTACGATAGGTATATTTGTCTATACCTGCCCTCTGTACATACTGTCAACAACCTAATCTAGCACAAATGAAACCATCAAAAATTAAGCTTCTTCTGTCTACTTCAGACTGTATTTCCTCATTAGGTCCAATTTGGGATATTTTCCTCTCTTAGTAATTAAGACATCAGGATACTGTTTATCATCTTGCCTCAGGCCATTCACCAGTTTTAAATTAGCATAACTAGAATCAAGACTGTGCAATTAAAGCCATCATAAGTAGATCTCACGTAGGACATTACTACAAAAACAGTAACCACACTGCAACCACAGGTCACACCCCAGCTGTATAAACTCTAAGTTGTGCAGTAGAGTCCTAAACCTTTTGTAACTCATGCTGGTGGAAGAGGATTCAGAATGCTCTTGCACACTTTTGTATCCTTAACCTGAACTACGCACAACTGTAGAGAAGAAGAAAAAAATGTTAAGCCAGGTAAATAAAAACCAGGCTGATTGCTCCAGATATCACTTTTTCAATACAGAAGAGTGACATTTGCTGAGGAAACAACATAAATTACATCTGGCTGTTCTCTTGGCTGTTTAGTTCTTCTTAGGTTAATTGCATTTATGGGTTATTCTACTACAACTACCAATTTTCCTAATTTTCCTTTTTTTTTTTTTAATAATACCAAGAAAGTTTTTCTTTTTTCCTGTAACACAGAAAAATAGAGTAAGAAAGTATTTTTCTACCATATGCATTAACTGGTCTATACAGTGCTTTTGCAGCCACATAATCAATATTTTTGACTAGTGATTTGGGCAAAATGTCACACAGAAGTTCCAGGCTGTAATCCCTCTGTGACATCGAATTGATGTCTGGCCTCAGACAAATCACTTGATGGCCTCTGGACTCCCAGTTCACCTCCTAGAGCATGCCTACAATTAACCTGTGCTATCTATGTATGACATTGTACTTGCTCTGACTCTTCAGCTGACTGGAAAGATATCTAGTTAGAAAGATGTATAACATAACACACACACATGAAGTCTATCTAGAAGCTGCAAAATTAATATAATCTCAAATCCCACCCTCTCTATTTCTGTAGTAGAACCCTATGGATTTCCTCGGATATGAACTTCATTAAGTGATTAAAGGTGGTGCTAAACAAAGTCCATTGGTCTGTAAAGGGTTAACATGCTCTAGTAATGGTAGGAAGTTTTTGTCAAGTGAAATTCCCTTAGAATATCATATTGGGTCTCTTCATCAAGGACTTTAGCAATAGGAAAGAGGGTGATGGGTTTAAACTTAAACAGGGGAAGTTCAGGTTTGATATAAGGAAATCCTTTACTGTGAGGGTGGTTAAGGCTGGCACAGATTGCCCAAAGAACTGGTAAATGCTTCATCCCTGGCAGTATTGAAGACCAGGTTGGACAGAGACTTAGCTGACATGGTCTGCTGTGAGGCATCCTTGCCCATGGCAAAAGGGGGTGGAATGAGACGATCTTAAGGTCCTTTCCAACCCAAACCATTCTATGATTCTATGATTCTGTACTGGGGAAAGGCACTTCTTAAACACATGAATTCATAGAGGGTTCTGTATTTTTTCTGCTTTGTTTTTGTTCGCTGCTTTGTTGTCATTTTTTTAGCTGAACAAAGATAAAGAAAGGCTGAAAGCTTTTGTAACAATCTGTGCTTCAGTGTCCCATTTTCAGTAGTGCGCAATCTACCATAGAATGGTTAATGTTCGAAAGGACCTTAAAGCTCATCCAGTTCCAATCCCTGCCACAGGCAGGGACACCTTCCACTACAGCAGGTTTCTCCAAGCCCCATCCAACCTGGCCTTGAACACTGCCAGGGATGGGGCAGCCACAGCTTCTCTGGACACCCTGTGTCAGTGCCTCAGCACCCTCACAGGGAAGAACTCTTTCCATATATCTAACCTGAATCTCCCCTGTTTCAGTTTGAACCCATCACCCCTTGTCCTGTCATTACAGTGCCTGATGAAGGTCCCTCTCCAGCATCCCTGTAGCCCCCTTCAGACACTGGAAGCTGCTCTGAGGTCTCCATGCAGCTTTTCTTCTTCAGGCAGAACAGCCCCAATGTCCTCAGCCTGTCGTATGAGAGGTGCTCCAGTCCCTGATCATCCTTGTGGCCTTCTCTGGACTCGCTTCAACAGCTCCATGTCCTTCTTATGCTGGGGACACCAGTGCTTCAAGTAGGGTCTCAATACTACAAGTGGGCTTCATTCTGATACAATCGAGCAATCCATAGCGCTGCCTCAAGATACACCAGTCCTAATGCTACCATCTGTCCTCCACTGGTTATCTTTCTCCAACAGAGCATGAAAAAACACTTAGCTTCAAGCAACAAAACTGTAAATAACTGAGATACAAGATATGCAAGAAGATAATGTGCAAGTCCAACAATGAAGATACTAGCCTTTTATTCATCAGCTGTCATACAACATTTCCAGGATTAGGCATACACTTGCTCATGAGTTTTAATACTTCTTTCTGTATATCTTTAAAGCATTCTGGGAACGAGGGATCTCCCCCAGAAAAAGCGCAGGAACACTGTACAGCAGAACAGCCTCTTCTAGATTTTTATAAAATCTTATCTAAATACAACAGCTTTTTTGATTCATTTTTTAAATGAAAGATGAATTCCCTGAATGGATGTTTTTTTCTGTCTCTGAAAGTTGCCTGCATGAAAGATATGGCAGCTGTTCCTCTTGTAACTGCTTATTTTACTAGAGCATGTAACTCCAGCCACATAATAAAATTACATTACACAAGCTGAAAAGATGTACATGTTTGAAGAAATAATGTTTTCATTAACTTGCCTTATGTCTTTCTAGCCCTGAAAATAGCAAATGTCAACTGGCAATTCAAACTAAATAAAGCTGCACACCACACCTCAAATTATAGCAGCACAGAAGCAATCTTGAGGTCAGGCCTTCAGCATCACTCTGACCCTCTGAACAACAGTGCAATCTGGGGACAACTTCACCTTTATTGCAAGCACAGGTAATTTCCCCACAACACTCACATCCAAGTCACTGCAGATCCAAAACACAAGTGCCTTACAGCAATGTGGTCCATTCCTGAACCCTTAAACTTTGTCCTGTATAAATTCCAGATTTGTTGTGCTTTTAGGCTTAGGAGCTCCTATTTTAAAGTTCCATCTGTACCTCAAGGCAAAAGACAGTTAAGGCAATAATTAATAGAAAGGTAGAAGCCACTCTCATTCTGTGATCATTCACTTTGTGATTATTCATTTTATGATCTCCAAACATTTTTACAACTCCACCTCTCTCAGATCACAGACCACCCACCCCCACTCCTAATTCTCTGCTTCACCTGCTTAAACAACCCTTAATTAACTTCATGTGTTCCCTATTACGAGAATATCTATGACTCCATTCGTAAATCGTATCTTCCCCAAATAGCTTCTCAAAAAAACTCCCTGGCAGCTATTAACTCTTAATTAAATGTGTATTAAAATGTGTGGTCCATCCTGCCTGCATCTTTTGTTTTCAGGACAACAAGCTCATCTAGAATGATTATGTGTGTACTCACCTTTACTGGGTTGTGCATGTAACAGGTTACAGAGATTCTCTGGATCAGAGTGCAGCTAGTTTATGTTGAATAAGTATTTGATCTGACACACCACAATCTCTCAATGGAGTCACCAAAAAAATACAGAATTAAGATCATCACTGACTCCAAGTTTGTCACCCACAGCTGTCATTAAGAATTGCTGTCCCTCTTCCCTCTGGCAGGACATCTCCAGCAGAATCACAGCAGACCAAAGCCATATTTAACCTTTCTGAAGAGGGTGCCAGTGTCTGGAGTGCAACCCAAGAGCCCAATAAGCCTGGCTGCATGAACTTCATGATATTCAGCCCAGCCAATGCTGTCATTAGACGATACAAACTCAAGCTCCAGATTGTTTTGGGGAACAAGAGCTCTGCAACACTCCTGGGCCAATTTGTGCTACTCTTCAATCCCTGGTGTCCAAGTATGTTTTGATGTATCATATCCTTCAAATAACTCTTTGTGTCTCAGTTAGGAAATCTGGGTGTCATGGTAAAGCATTCAACTGATAGTCACAGCTACAGAAAGATATTTTTTTTTATTCAACATCAAGGATTAAGTTTTTGCCCCTTCAGTGCTGCAATGCATCAAAGATTTGCTTGTAGAGTAAGAAATCAGAGGCAGGAAATATTCCAAATATTTAGTCTATATTTCCCCCC
>JAOEHY010037753.1:36691-72663 GCA_025447955.1 Psilopsiagon aurifrons | reverse complement strand
GCCACGAGTCAAAAACACAGTGCTGCACCAACTACTAAGAAGGAGAAAAATGACTGCTACTGCTGAACCCATGACAGTAGTTTAACAAACAGTACAGCAGCTGAAGAGACCAGGTCCACCTCTGGCAGTCTCCCTTCTTCCATCAGCCCTCACCAAAACAGCTATGGGAAAGGGAAGCATAATTGTGGGAAAATGTTGTATGTCTCCTTCCTACCATAAACCCTGTACTTCAGATAATATTTTTCGTGAGATGCTGTCTGAATTAATGCCATTTGGGGTTTTTTTTGTGTGTATGATTGTCTTCCTAGTGTTGTACAGTGATAATTCCAGCTGAGATTGAGCTCCTCATTCAGTGTCCATATCTCAAAGATTACAAACAGCTAAACCAGGAGGAGTCCATCTTGCTGTTGCCATCCTTGGGGCTTTGAGATTTGGGTTCATAGCACTTGGTGTTTTTTCTGCCTCATGTCTAGGGACATTTTATCGTCCTCCTCTCTCCTGTTCCAAGCAATTACCATTTGTTTTACCTTCAAGCAGCAGCCTGTGGCAGTGAATTTTAGGAGATTCCTTCCCGCCCTTTGTTAAGCCCTACATAACAGCTTCCGCTACTCACTCACACATTCATTAAGAAGAATTAAACGAGTGCTGGCGGCCATTAGCAGAACGTTTAGTAACCTCTCCAAGGGAAGGTGCAGCAGATTGGAATAGATGAACAGGAGCAAAACCAAATGAAATAACATGCTCAAAGTCCTTAAACCCCAAACTTATTTACATGAATGCAGCACTTGGAAAGGGGCCGGTTTGAGATGCCTGGCAGGAGTCCCCTGTGTGGAAGGTCCAGAGGTGGTGATGGTGAGCGCTTGGTAGTGCCTGGTGGAAGGGCTGTGGGCTTTTTAGGGAGAGAAAGGGCATTTTAGTATGTTCTGGCCACTTGCCTGGCTGCTGGTGCTCTCAGCAAAGCTGATGGCTGTGCTTATGGGCTACAGTAAGGACATCTGTCTTATAGGAACTGGGCCATAACTAATAGCTCATCTCGTATCATCCATACCGCAGTCTTTAGATGCTGGTGATGGCTGATCCCTGCTAGGCTGGGTTACATGAAAAACCAAGACATCACCAGTGAACGAATCACTCCTCCGTCGGTTCTAACTTCTGCTTTAAAGAAGATGCTCTAGCTCTACTCCCTTCCAGCATTTATCAGTGTTTAATGTCTGTGTATGGTCTAATCTGTGTAGATGGAGGAAAGTCTCTGGGACTTGTGTGGAATGTTCTTTTAGTAGTTTGGGAGAGTGGTTGTGGGTATGTGTTTCCTCTTGTCTTGGTGCAAGATAAAATAGAGCTTTAGGCAGACACCAGCTACTGATTCACCAGTCTGGTGTCTACTCCTTGTAAATCATGATAGCTGTGCACACCAGCTTAAAACACTGGACCCATGCTGGATCTTAGCCTTTACTCCTCCAGGATCTAATATTGACACATTGCTTTAGCACACTTCAAGGCTTCAGACTGACTTTTACTTGAAAAAATAGAAAAATTCTAATAAACAAAAAAGGTGAAGACTTTTATCTGTGGCTGGCATTTCATAATGGCAATGCTGAAAACCTTCATTTCATTTCACTGTTACTTGCTTTAGAGGTAAAACTGATTCAAATATAATCCAGGTATTGTGGATGGCAGATTCGGTTGAGATTTATTTTGTGGGGTGTATTTTTTTGCTGTAGTCATTCCTGATCTCATTTGGAGAGCTCAACAAGTTGAAAACAGTGACACCATAATTGCTGTTATTGACCCGAAGATGCAGCGTAAGGCTTTTACCTGGATCACTAGATTTGATTGATATTTTAATTTGATTTTTTGGCAGATGAAAGATAATGAGAATCAGCTCAGTGGGATGTACTTGCACTGGAGAATTCCTAATTTTGTTAATTGTTGTTTATTCCCTACTTCTTAGCACATGCACGTTTCCTCTTTTAAATTCTTCATTACATTTTAAGCATCAACAGCATATGAATGGAGTGAATCTGCACAAATCACTTCAATATGCAATATGTTGCTAATACACTCAATAACTTATTTTAGTCTCCGTGCCAGATAATAGCTCAGATAATGGATTTCAGACACGTAAAGAACCCTGGAGTGCGATGGTACAGACATTTGTTTTTAATGTACAAAGGTATATGTGAACCTGGTTATTTGCTTTTTAAATGGCCTCATCACCTTTCATCTAAGGGAAGAAGTAACAGGGAGAGGGGAAGACTTTGAGCAGATTGGTTTTGGATCTATCTCTTGGTTTGATACATGGGCAACAAAGCGTTACTGACAGCAGAAATGAAGAGCGGAAGAGCTTAGCGGAAGAGCAGGATGAAATGCTGATGGTGAGCTAACATATTCTTACAGGGTCACTCCCCTGCTGGTAAACAGCAGCTTTGGTAATTCTTGCTGTTTTCTTGCAAGTTTGCAGTATTTCACAGCTAAGCCTTGCCTTCTGAATGCAGGTTGTCAAAGCATTAACCACAACTGACGAGCCGCCCTACCTCTATCTCCAGTTTGTCCTTCTTCCCTTACCCCTTTCCTTCTGGTGTGAGCTGGGGATACTGGAGCAGATCTCTGTTTTAATTACACTGGAAGCTTTTGTCCCAGATTGGAGAAACTTGGTTCAAGGGGCAATGTAAATTGAAAATGGTCACCCTCATGCTAATGAAAGCTAAAAAAATGTAATCATATCTTTATCAGCTTGAAACAATTCCCTGAACCTTTCCTCCTCTCAAGTAATAGAGGCCATTCAGTGCTCTGACATTTGATCGGGAGCTCAGGCAGCTGCAGAGGCAAGCGGCAGCTTGCTAATGGATTTCTGATTGTCCTCCTGGTCCATTCTCCTCCTGATGAATGGTGCAGTCAGCTCTTGCAGGCGGGGGAATGGATAAAAACACTTTGCCATCATGTCATTCCATTTCTCTGGGAGAGGAGAAGAGCAGATTTCCTCTGCTGTCCCAATGGCTTGCTCTCTTGCCCAATTACAGAGATATATTGAGGAGCAGCCTCCCTATTGAAGCTGAAATTAGTTTTACTGCCTGTATCAGGTCTTTCCTGGGTGGCTGGTGGAATCCCTACTTGCTCTGGGGAAGCTAGATCTGGCTTTCCTACCACTGTTTCTGTGACTGCCTTAAAGCCCTGATGTTACATAGCTGAGTGATGGGGCTTTATGAGGGGAGGTGTGTGTTGGGGGGTGTTTCTCTGCCTCCTGGCCAAATCACCTTTTTATGCCAGACCTCTGTTTCAGGTGAATGTAGCCACCTCTGCCCAGGGTCAACGCAGAGGGTCCTCCTGCAGACCTGCCTTCAGTAGGGCTACTATTCACCGAGATCTGAAATGCGCTGCTGTTGGTTTAGTAACACGTGTTATATGGGTTTGGGATGCCTACTGGACTTGTGGATGCTAGTGGGGAAATCAAGGGTGAGCATTTTACGGGATAACAAGCATCTTGAAAATAGAATAACAATGTGGAAAACCCCTTTAATCTTAGGAATGGTTCATTTGAATGTTTTTATCAACTTAAAACCAGCATTTGCAGCCCCTTTACCATCCCTAACAACCTGCACCAGCTCATTTCTTTCCCTTGAAGGATTGATTCCCTTCCCGCTACTCCCGGTGAGGTGTGAAAGTGGATTTTGGGCCTTGTAATGAAGATATCTGGAGTTATTTCTGATTTGTCGACATGACTAATGAAAGGGCTTGTGCATTCCATCTCCTTTCACTGCTACGCTCTTGCATGTGGAGGCATTCTGGGGGCTTGGTGGGAGTAAATCAGCTGTGTGCCAGCCTGTGGACTTGGATCGCTGGAGTAACGGCACAGCTTAGCCCAGTGAGATCCCCTTCAGGCTGTGTTTTGTTTTCTTTAAAAACTACAGGCTAATTTAGACCTGGGTTTTGAGCTTGTTGGAGATAGCTGGTGATAAACTGTGCTGTAACACACCCGCGTTATGAACATTAATAATGCCTTGCAATTCATTTTATTCCCAGGCATCTGAGAAACACCTGCTGAGTGATTTAGCTGGGATTTCAGTAGATAGATCTTCGTCTCTACTTTTAGAAGAAATAACTAATGAATTGTTGGCGTAGTGCTGTTTTGTGGCTTAAAGGTTCAGGCTGTGTGTTGCATTCTATCACAATCTTCTTATGTTCCACAGCTACCTCTGTTGGCCTAGTTCAGATAAACAGCATTAACTTGTATCAAACCCCAGACCCTGCATGCGTGGACTGTGCTGCCTTTCCCTTGCACAGAGGAGTTGTACCAAGGGTAAGTCCTTTCCATGCGGGCGGTTGCCTCTAGGGAGAGCTGATGTACAATACAGGAGCATCCTGTGCTTGGTGGCTTTTCAGGAACAGTATTTATTGGGCTCATCTGCTTGTGAAGAGAGCGCCGTTTGCTCAGCACATGTTGTCTTTTGGTAGGATTTTGGAATGAAATACCCTTAGTTGTAAGAAGCTTCTAAGTGAGACCTTCATGCTTCTCGAGGAGAGAGAAGGACAGCTTATCTTCCTCTCTTGCTGTTACTCACTTGTTTTGACCGGTTATTCCCATTTTTCCTGTTTTCATCATCTTTCTGCCTCTTTGTTTATCTGTAGTCACTTCAGAAAATGCAGAGCTGGCATGATTTCCTGCAAACGTGGATCACTTTCAAGGTCATCTCATACAGACCTACTGAGCACTCATCACAGGAGGGCTAATGTTCAGGACATAATACCTGATGGTGTCACGTTGCCCAGTCCTGGCCCTGCTGAGGCACACAGCTGGAGCTCCCCTCTCTGCTCTTTTGTTTGACTCCTCCATAAAAGCAAGTTGATTGTATTAACTTGTAATAGTTATACGCTTGTCCCGTGGACCAGATATCTGTACAGGCTTCCATTATCTCTTTGTTCATCGTGCAGAAACATGCTTTTCTCCTGTGGATCCATAATGCTTTGATTTAGTGACTGGTTTGGGGCCTTGTTTGCTGTTTGAGCAACAGCCAGTTGGGTTTATTCTTTTTTAGAAAGGGTGCCAGCAAACTGCTATAGTTGAATGTTTCCAAACTGTCCCAATGACGTAGGAAGTAATCCCTGTGCCAGAACCATCAGGAATCTTTCTTATCAAACATGGGGTTTTTTTCTGTGATTGCGGTCTTGCTGAAAGGCAGTGTTCAGGCAAACATTCCTCTTTGTGTTCCCTGGGATGGGTTGTCAGTTTGTTAGGCTTCCAGCAGTCCTGTTTATTCACGTGTGCCTCTGGAAGGCTTGGGACGCAGCAGGTCATTTTCTGCCTTTGTTCACTGCGAAGCAATTAGATAATAATTTATGGCTTTGTTTCTGCTTTCAAATCCCTAAAGAAAATGATGGCATATTCTTAACCCGAGAACCATGGCACTGAGTCCTCTGTACTAGTGAGAAGCTGTTTCTCATCTGCCTTAGCGCAGCACTGGGGCACTCTGCTGCTGGTTGGGCCCTTTGGCTCTTACTTAAATGAATAATGAATTTCCCCATTCAACCAGAACTGGGTAAGTGGTAGAAGGGATGTACGTGCTAGATCCCTGCCTGGGAGCAGCAATGTGACTGGAAAATCAACTGCACTTCAGGCTTGCTGGCTGATGTGAATGAGTATTTGCCAGTATGTGATGCCATTAGTACTTTAGGGGCTGTCTGCCCCCCACTAGCAGGTACTTGTTGCATGTAACAAGCAGTGGAGGTTTTATCCTAACCCAGTAAAACATTTGTGTTGTGGGTATGGAATTAGTGCCTGGGCTTATTGGTTATCTAATAGCACGGTCTTCTGCTGTTTAACCTGTTGAAGGGTAATTAAAGAAAGGAATGGCAGCATAGCAGCCCTGTTGTTAATCTGAATATGACTGGGCCCAAGTAAGAAGTGCTTTGTGTGCTGAAATTGGGTTTTTAGCCTTCCCTCCACCCCCTGCTCGGTGCCTGGCATATTTTTTCCCAGCTTGACATAAATATTTGGCTAAGGCTGAAGGGATGAACAGAATTACGTACTATCAGCAGAATTAGAGGGGGGTTGGAAAAGTTCTGCCAATCACATCATGTGCTGGGCACAGCAAAGGCTTGACTTGATGCATTTTATTGTATTTGGCATATGCTAAGCAGGATGAAGATACAGTGGGTGCAGGTCATCGCCCACTGCGCGTTTCCCAGGCTTTGGGAGAGCCCTCCATCCAGGAGTTTGAGCAGGCCACAAGCCTGGAACGAGCGGCATGTGTCGGTACCCGCTCTGCAATGTGACCTCTGCTGCATTCCCCAGGCTCATTCCGGGCATATCTTGGCCTCTCCATCCCCACCCCCTGTCCTGGCTGGTTCACGGTCAGGCTGGAGAACCATGGTAACCCCAGCAGCGTGACTGCTTCATGGTAGAGCCAGATTGGAGGCACACTCAGCTGTTTGCTTGGAGGGTAGAGATAAGTCAGGGGCTGAGCACACTGTGGCATAGCAGAAATCCTGGGCCAGGAGGGGATGGCACATAGGGAAAAATCTTTCATCCCCTCACTGGTGCCTGTCATGTGTGCTAAAGCAGACCCCAGCATTGCTGTCCTGGCAACTTAAGAGCTCATGTGGCAGGAAAGGTGGAGAACACCTGAAAATGTCCTGCTTTAGGTAATGACTAATGTTAAATTTTATCTATGTGGAAGAAAAGAGCCAGCTGGGCTTTTCTTGGCTTGCCAGGCTTTATCTCTGTGCAACCTCCCCATGTGAAGATGCTTGTCCTTTTTAGGGGTTGGGTAACCTTTTCTGCAGTAATTTAAACAGAAAAAGAAAACCATAGTGCTGGAGTGAGTGTCAGCTAATGGGTTATGAGTCTTTACGTGTGACCTTTGGATTATAGCAAAATGTCTTAACAGGAAAGACCTTTTGCCTTGGGTTTTCTTCTAGGGTGTGCTCATCAGCCTGAGTGCGGCTGTTGGTATGAGACATAATTAAGGTTTAACTAGAGATGTCCATTAGAAAGGCAGAGAAAGGAACACTGGGAGAAAGTAAAGAGAATGAAACATGAAGGCTTTAAAGAAGGAGAAAGTCCAAAGAAGAATAAACTGAGAAATGGGAGCTGAGGCAATACTGGTGCAGTGGAAGAGCGAGAAAGGGTCGAGGAGCCGCGCTGGAGCCAGAGGGCATTAGAAGAGCTGAGCTGGCAGATGTCCGAAGTCCAACTGCCTCAATTATTTTGGGAGGGAAGAGGAAAGGAGGTGAGGAAAATCAGGGCAAGAGTTTGAAGAACTTGGAAGTGAAAAGGGGTGGGTTTTGGATGACAGAAGTATAAATGCATGTTGGGGTGAAGTGACAAGTGGAAAGTGGTTTGCTGGAGGGCCTTGCACTTCTTGGAGGACGTATGGTAATGCTCATGCCCCGATGAATGGGAGTGGGTGTTGAATTACTAGCAGAAATGCCTTTTCTCCAAAATATCATTGTTAATCTCTTGCAGTGTCAGTGCTGTGTTTAAATGGAAGTTCACAGCCCCTTGCTTTTGTCACATCAGTGTTTCAAGGGGTTTTGTTGCTGTCAAGCCTTTTTACAGTGATACAAAGGAGGTAAATTGCTCTTCCAGCGTCCCTGGTGCTGCTCTGAGAAGGCAAAACAAAACCCCACAAATCAAAAGCCCTGGAGCAGATCCTGGTGGAATTGTATGGGGGGAGAAAACCTGAGTGAACACTCCTGATCTTCCTGGTAGCTCTGCAGAAATTGAGGCATCAGGAAGCGCAATGGGTTGGCCTTGGCCGTGCAGGTGTAGTGCGGAGGCTGTTGTGCATTGCCTAGGAAGTTCTGCCCTATATGTTCTAGCCAAAATGAAAATAGGGCCCTTGAATAAAATATTTAGTCAGACTCTCTTTAAACCTCCCCCGGAGTTTCCTTTCTGTTCAGTTGCGTGCCAGAATGCGTTTGAAAGTTCTGCTGAAAGTGGAAAACTGCACGTTAGCACTTTCCATTGAGTTTTCTAATTGTGAGCATGTGCATTTAGTGCCTTCAGGTTTTCATCATGCCCTTTAGAGTTGCTTTGGACTCTTTATGGAGGGAAGTGCCTTTTTCCTAAGAATCTGTGAATGTTTGCAATGTTGAGGACAGATTTAGTATCTTTTGATGAGGAGGTTAGCTTGGAGCTTAGAGCAAAGGCCTGCGAGCTGTAGAAGTGCAGGGCTGTTATGCTCATGGAGCCAACTGACTTTCCTCTCTGTGTGACCTCCAGCAAGTCCTCAGACCTCTTTGCGTATCATTCAACCCAGCTGGAAAACCTAAGTAAACAGCAGGAACCTTGCTGGAAGCCAGAAGCTTTGACTGCATGAGTTATTCTGGGGAAATGAAATAAGTCATGAATGAGAATCAGGTAAACAACATGGAGATCAGATTGTTTTCAAGAGAAAACCATTCTGTAAATACCCAAAACTGCTTTAATTTTGCTGAGTTTGAATGGGTGAAGTGATGGCTCTGTCCTGTTTTACAGCAAAGGGGGGGCAAATAATAGATATGTGCAGTTTTCATCAGTCTGTTTACAGAGTCTGTAGAAATCGAGTTAATATTTCTATTAGACACATGCTTGGGCCCCATGCCACAAGCACTCATTTTTAAACCCTTCAATCTTGTATCATTTGTGGAGATTGTATTGTCAGAAATAGCGCTCTAAATAATTTATTTGGCTGCCAATGCTTTTCTAAAGGTCTCTAGGCTTGATGCAAGATTTCCTCCAGGAGCTGTAAAGCTTCCAGATCAGTTTGCTGTGGCAAAGGGATTCTTTATTTTGAGGCAGACAAGAAGGATGGTGGAGATGATGGGCTGTTTCAGGGGCTGGCTGGCGCCTGCTTCTTTTCCATCAGTATTTTAATCTAGAGTAGAGCAATTAGTGAGTGAAATTACTGGTATCTCGTCGTTCATGGGTTGTGTGGAATGAGTCAAATGTCTCTGTGCGTGCAACCTCCTGCAACCACACTGGTGCTCTAAAAGGTAACATGCTTCAGCATACCTAGGCTCCAGTTTACATATTTGATGTGTTTTCCCCTCTCTCAAGTGATGCCATTTCTAACTAGACTGTCAGTTGAAGAAGAAACATGGCACCGGCTTTTCTCTTTGTACTGTTCAGTGCGAATCCCTCGTGGGCTGCCTGGTTTCCCCTCTGCTCCAGGCAGTTGGTGAGCACTCATCCTCACATTCTCAGCCATCCAGCTCAGCTGCAGCTGGGTCTTCCAGCCTGCAACACAGGACTGAAATCAGTCAAGTTTCTCCAACTTCCCAGCGACCAGGAACTTTGCTGATTGAAGGGATAACCCAAATAAACATCAGCAATGTACCAGGAGGCTTGCAAGAAAGTCACTATTTCCAATTGACTCTTGAAAATCTTCCCAGATCTTTAGCGCTGTTATGGATTTCTGGGTAATGAGCAGAGTGCAAAGAAAGTGCCATGTAAACCGATTTGGTGCACTCCCCAAACAAATTAGAAGGCAAGGATCTAACAGGAAAGCAGGCAGAGGGAGCCAAAATTACCTCCACGGGCTTCGTTTGCTGAAAGTTCAGACCCAGAGAGCTGATTCCGCTTTAGCTGTGGTACATCGAAGCTCTTTCTGAAGGACGAGCCAGTCTTCCTGAGGCTACATGGGTATTGCTTACCCCATCAGTGTGCTCTGGTGGTCTGTACCCACCGATGACCCCCAAAGATCAGTGATTGCTGATGGAAATCTTACTGATTTCTGAAATCTTGTCTTTGAGGACCCTTATGTCTCCTTAGCCCCTTCAGTTATGTGTGGAGAAATCGGCAGCTTCAAATGAGTTAAGATTATAGGCAACATAGAAGAGAATCCCTAGCTTTGGAGGAATAACAAGCAGCACAGCCTGGCTACTGTTGTATTGGAGGTGGTGATTTACAGGTGAAAGAATGGATCCCGTACTTCCAAAGTGGATCGTGATGTGCCTGATACAAGCCAGGAGCCTCTTGTCCCTGTGGGCATGATGTTAGTGCCATTTGCTAGCAGCTTTGCCAGCCAAGCTCCAGCTTGATTAATAGATGAATCCTCAAATGCCTGTTTGGCACAGATGTATGTATGCTTAAAAATTGCCTTTTTGAGTGCTTTGGGAAAACACTATAATAGTTAAAATATAACTTGTATCTCTTCATGTCAGGTATAAAACATTGTGGTTTGACTCGAGCTGCAGATTAAAGCAGGAGGCTGTGTCTTTCCTTCTTTCTGTTTTAAACAAGCTGCATCCTTTATTGGCCTCTCCTGTGTGCCTCAAGGCCCCAAGGCGGCTGTTTCATATGAAACAGTATCGGTAGACTTTGTTGTCAATGATTTTTGTGCTTCAAAGGAAAGGATCAGAAACTGAATTTATCAGTTTTTAGACTGGAAGAACAAACTTCACAGTATTTGAAGTTTCTTTCCGAGATGGTTTTTCTTTTTCATGGCTCGTTTTGGATTTGTGGTGTGATGTATCCCGCTGTTTTCATCAGTCTGCTTCAATACACAGGGGTGTCTGAGGAGAGTGCACTCTGTGGTCGTGTCCCTTCAGCTGATGGTGTCTTTGTGGCTTTTCTTTTCAGCTGGTGTGCTGACCCCAGCAGAGCCGTTCGTAGCTCTGCCACTTGGTGACAGTCTTCTAAAGCAAAACCATCACCGGTGAAACCAAGGTTTGAACTTCACTGACTCCTGTGTCCCTCTCCGCAGCAAATCTTGGTGTAAATAAGTACTGGTGTATAGGAATGTATCTGTGCGTGAAGCGGAGGTGTGGACACCCAGCTCTCTGATGCCAATTTGCTCTAAATGCTGTTATCAGTTCCCATTAAATCACTCCCTGGAACATCTTGTGCAGGTAGGATTTGTGGAGCAATCAAAGGAGCAAATGACACGTCTGCATCACTGGGTCTTGCTGGGAGGGGCTGTCACCTGGGGTGACACATACCCCCATGTTCACACCTCATTAGCAGCCTCTTAAGACTGCTCAAGCCACATTTCTCCTCTCTATAGACGCCTCTATAAAGGCACAATGTAGGTGCAGGTGAGGGGTTTTGCTGATTTTTCAAGGGAAGAAAACATGCTTTAGGCAGGTCTCCTGAGTGGTGTTTTTCTGTCCATGTGATAGCTGGTCCATACCTAGTAACTTGTAGCCAAATTTAACCAGGAATGGAGGGAGAAGTATGGAAAACTCATCTGAGCAACCTGGTTAGTGGAAGGTGTCCTTGCCTATGGCAGAGTTGAAACTGGATGAGCTTTAAGGCCCTTTCCAACCGAAACCATTCTGTGATTCTCTTTGCTGCTATATGTTTTATATATGTATTTGCAGCTGTGTGTTTTATAATCCCAGGATCATAAAACAGAATACCTGAATACCTGGGTAAGACTAGAGTTTCTTCTAGAATAAACCAGCTGAAGGCAACAGAGAGATTCTGATGCAAGGCCTTCTGCTCACCTAATTAAGCTTTTGCTTTAAAACATAAATGTTGCTCCCTTGCAGCTTCCTTGTTGGATTTTTCTTGTTTCTTAAATTCCCAGGGCAGGAACATCGGTTTTACAGAAAATGGTTCTCCCTTTTCAGCATTGAGACCCCTGTTTCTGAGCTGTGTGACCAGGGAGAGCAGGTCCCTCACGTCACTGGAGGTAGGTGAGCAGGAGACATCCAGGCTTCTGCAAGCCACAGCAGCAGTCCCCAAATACTTCCATCTTGCTCGGTTCCAGACAGAAAGTGATTCCCAACACAAACTGAGGGATTCCTGTTTTTTGCAGCCTGAGATGCGCTGGCCTCTCCTATTGCTGTACGTGTCTGCTTGTCTCTGTTCCCGGAGGACCGCTGTCTCACTGCTGCTAGAGACATAAAGGTGGCTCAGAATCTCCTCTGTCTGGGCAAAGGATGCTGTCTGCAGTGCTGCTTCAGCTGCTGCTTTCAGCTCTTGGCTTCTGATTCTTAATGGTTTTGAGAGGACAGAAGGGGAATGAGGGGCAGAAATCCTTCACATTCCCGATTTTGACATGGCACCAGTGATATAGGTTAGTTTTCATGCTCTGTGATTAAGGCAGGGCATGGTTCCCTTCTGTAAATCTTCTGATGCAGAGTAATATTCATAAAACAGATCTTTATTATGTCTGGGATGCTTTTGGATTATCTTGTTGAGCTCAACATTTCCAACACAATAAAGTGTATTCCTGGGGCTGTGGATTAGCAGCACCAAGGGCACAGTCTTGGCTCCCTTTCAGTAGCTTGGTACCTAACTTTAGGTTGTGTAAGCAATAGTTTGGGACATCTGTCATGTGACCACAGCCGGAGGACAATACATTGGATTATTTAGGTGGATTGATGTACCAGGGAGATGAATTTTGAACTCTGTTCCTTTCCATCTCCCTTATATGCTGGAGGAGCAAAGGAGCAGCTTCTGCAGCTCAAAGCTGGCCTGCGCCAGCTGACCTGAAGGAGCCCTCGCTTGTGTCAACACTGAAGACTCAGCCTTCTTGGAACCCAGGTCGTGAATGCTGTTTTTTTTCTGTGCTTTTCCTCCTTTCTGCATTTCCTGCAATATTAATAAGCTGTTTTGAAGTAACTGCCATCAGCTTCTCATCCACGGTACGCATGAGGCAGCGCTCCGTCGCTGGCTGCAATGACATTGTTTGGCACAAACGGCTGCCAGGTGAGTGAAAGTTGATCTGGAGTTGTGGAGTGAGTGGAAATAATGTGGCCTGGGACATGTGTATGTAATTTGTTCAGATGATTCAAGCGAGAGCCATAGCAACTGAGATAAACAGAGGAAAAGATGCTGGAAAACCAGCAGTGGCTTCATTTTAATAGCACAGCCTTTCCTCCAGACAGCTCAGATGTTTACTATGAGAGCTCCATCTTCCTGCATGTCTCTTCCTCCCCACCATCGCCATTGCTTCGCATGCCCTTAGTCATGAGATCAGATAGCTTCTTGGGTAAAGCACCACAGGCCAAATTCCACAGTTTCTACTTGAACTAAAAGCCATCGTCTCCCTTCAAATAGGACCTGCAGAATTTCTCTCCCTGTTTGCACATAGAATTGTAGAATGGTTTGGGTTGGAAAGGATCTCAAGATCCTCCAGTTCCAACCCCCTGCCATGAGCAGGAGCACCTCACCTTAGACCATGGCTCTAACCAACCTAGCCTTGAGCACTGCCAGGGATGGGGCATTTACCACTTCTTTGGGCAATCTGTGCCAGTGCCTCACCACCCTCCCAGTAAAGAACTAAAGTGATTCAAAGGAATCTTATAAAAACCAGATCTCATTTTAATTTCCCCATGGATCAAAAGGCACTTTATGAAAGCATTATGGATTATTTGACCAAGTGTGATGTCTGAGCTAGGGATGTGCTTTTGCTAGAGATAAAACTATTGGGCAAGCGTAAAGTCAGTGCTGTGCCAAGGTAATGTCTGAAATGTAAAGAGTGGAGTACAGCACAGCATCACCACTCCTGCAGTGTGAAGTTGAGGCTAAAGTTGGCTAATCTGTGGCTGTTGAATAACAAACAGCTCTTGAGAAGATCAAGAATGACTTCCATGCCAGGGCTCCATCACATGCTTGGCAGCAGGGCCGTGCTGGTGTGTGGGCTTCTGGGCAACTGAAACCTCAAGCTGCTAGTGGAAACGACCCAGCGGGAGCAGCAGGCGCCTTGTGAAGAGAGGATTGGGAATGAGGGCCCGAGTTCTGATCCAAGTAAACGATCCGGATGGCTGTGCTCACTATCCGGGGTTGTGTAATCCTGCTCTGGGCTGCAGTTGGGTATGCTTATCCCAAATCCCGCCCCCCAGGGGAGCTGGTGGTGATTCACCTCTCTGAATCACAATTCCTGACAGCTTCTCTAATCACCGTCCTCAGTGCATGGGCTGCACATCCAGTGGGATTGGGAGAAACAAGCTCTCGAGCAGTTTAAATGCTGGCCAATTTCCTACACCAATACATTAATCCTCCATCGGAGTTCTGTCTTTGTGGCTCCTTTCTTTTTGCAGTTGCTTTAAGAGTGAACCAGGAAACACAGAAAATTAACAAAAGCCATTTAGTTAGCTGTAGAAATGTGATAAATATCCAGTAATTTGACTGTGAGAAAAAGCATACTATGGATATGCTTTTCAGTTCACAGTTTAAAACTGAATGTATTTATTTATTTAGAAAACCTGTTCTTTTTGTCATGATTTGGCAGATTCTCAGCTCTCTGCCATTCCAAGATGCTGCAAATACCAATAAAAAAGTCTAAATAAGGTTGTTAGAGTATACTTAACACTCTAAATACCTTCTTCCACATATGGCTCAATATGAAACTCCAAGTGTCTATACAGGGAATGCTAAGCTGTGTGTGCTTTTTTTGAATGACTGCAAATAAGGATTAGAGCTAATTTTGCATCATTTCACGGTAGGAACGGAGCCAGGCCGCTGGTGGCTGAGCTCTGGGTTAACTCTGTGAAGCCAACCTGCATTTCTTAGCAGGTCCATGCGTCAGTGCCTCTGCCTGGTGGCTCTGAGCTCCCTGTGTGCTCCGTAAGGTCACAGGTACCGTGATGTCTGTGGCAGGTGAATGTTTGGTGCTGCCTGTACATCCCTTTGCCTGCCTAGGTGCAGGTCTGGGGGTGCTGCTTCGCTGTCACTGCTGCATTGAGCCAGCAAGGCGCCAGTCAGGAACCGTCTGCTAGCAAAGGGGTTTGCCTGTGTGTTGTGAAGTTTCGGTTGTCCTAGACATTTATCTTGCTTAACTTGGCTTGAAGTGAATAAGCGGGCTCTGTAGCAAGGATGCCTCTTCCCCAGCATGTGTGTTATCAATGTTAGTGTAGGTGATAAAACAAGACACTCTCATCTTTCTCTTGTGTTTTCTTTCTCCACTTCATTATTCCATGTGATATGTTTATGTCACTTCCAGTTCTCTGCTCTGAAAGATTTCACTGTGCTAAAAGCTGAAGCCTACAAGCAGGATGCAGAGTTTTTCAGCTGCCTTTGCTACTGAGCTGCAAACATAAGTCAGAAGCCCAGTGTTCATTTTGCTTTTGTTGACATTCCTGTATGAAAAAATGTACATAAAAGGGCTGTTTGCTGACTTGAAGTGACTGAGGGAGCACAAGGAGCTGAGGGAAGGGATTCAAGAGGAAGAGATATGGAGTTCAGTCTTGAGTCATGGAAGATGCTTTCCACAATCCTGTGGTTTTGCATTATCTCCATGGTGGCTTCAGGTCTCTTCATGGAGTCCAACACTGGCGCAAGTGCTTGGCCTCTTTGAGTGTTCCCTAAACCATAGAATAGTTTGGGTTGGAAGGGAACTTAAATCTCATACAGTTCCAACCCCTGCCACGGGCAGGGACCCCTTCCACTAGCGCAGGTTGCTCCGTGTTTCCTCCTGGAACTTCCTTTTCCTGCCTGCCCTTTCTGTCAGGTAGACCTGAGAAACTGGGAACCGATGTGAAGAGCTTGGGAGGGATTTCCAGTTTGTGGGGTGCTTTGAAAGGGGGCAGCTTGCGAGCAGAGCTTTGCAGGAACGCTCGGTGCCAGAACTGGAACTGTGAACCAACAGGGATAAAGGGCTGAGCTGGATGGCTTGGGGTTAGTGGTGGGCCAGCTCTCGTAGGTGTTCAGTCAGAAGCAAGCTGTTTTCCATAGGATTTCAGAGTGGAAACTTAAGCTTTCCTAGAAGTGTTCTGGAGGAGCAGGACTGCCAGTGATTGATGCCTCTCCAATAGGGATAGGAACTGCAGCTTGCTCCCTGCTTCGCGGAGGTGATGCCTGCTCAGGAAGAACACCTGATTTATTGGGTTCTTCGGTGGCCAGTCTCTGACTGGAAATGTTTGGAGCCTGTTTTGAAGCTGTGCAGAAGAGCGTGCTTGCGTCATCCCGAAAATGCAGTGAGTCAGTGGAGTCCTGAGGGAGCTGTAACGGCTCAAACAGCAACTTGGAAAATGAAATGGGGATGGATTTAAAGACACAGCGTTTGCAGCCTCTGCTCCGTTCAGGGATGGTCTGCACTCAACCAAGGCCTTGGTGGTGAAGGGGTTCGATGAGGGCTTTGCTGCTGTAAATACAAGTGGAGCTTTATAGGAATGATCCACCCGGGGCAGGGTGTGGAACTGGAAGAGGGTGTTAAGCTCATTCTGCTTGCCATTATGCTCAGGATTTTGGTATTCAGGGAATCTCCATGAATTCCTCATTGATATGTGTGTTTTGGTATGTTAATGAATAACTGATTGGGAGGGACAGGAAGGAAGGCGGGGGGCAGCCTCTCGGTTTGGACCCCGCTCATCTTTCTCCTCAATGTTTTCAACTGCCTTCAGATTTGGGATAGTCTCTACAGAGTTACAAACCGTGCTATTGCTGCAAGGCAGCTGTGGTGGAGTGGCTCTTGGGCCCTTTCATCTGCTCTGGGAACACAAGGTCCTGTTAAGGAAGCACTGTGGGGTTTGTGGAGACTTGCCCAGCTCCTGGCTGGGTCATAGCGGGTGTTAGAAGCTGGTGCCATCACCACGGGGAGGTTTGCTGTTAATGGACACTGCTCTTTTCATGTCCACCCACAGCTAGATATAAGGGATATGGGATATACCCTTCCTTCAAACCAATCGCTGAATCACAGGAGGTCATTTCAGGAGTTAGGTGTGCTCTTCTGGTTCCTGTCCCAGGTGAAATAGCCAAGGGCTGTGTGATACTGTTGGTACATCGGTTGTTTTATTTGAGACCTTTGTAATTCTAACTACTGTAGTATTTGGGCACCTCGAAACCACAGCTGAATTCATCTTTATATTTCTGGAGGGAAAAAGCATCCATACTGTGGCACAAGAGCGAAGACAAAGATAATGTCTTGTGCTTTATATATTCCCTGTTGAATCCCTATTGGGTTTGCTTCAGAATTCAGAGCGTGTTTTCTGCATTTACAAGGCCAACAGGCTGAGGCTGTGCCTCCCAGCTGAAGTAATAAAACACAGCAAAAAGCCCCGATGAATCTCCCCTCTGGGTTGGCTTTTCCCTTACTGGGACAGAGCATTTGTAACCCAGCTTCAGGTGCTGAACTTGGCTGATTTTATCTGAGCACGATGTATCAAAGCTGGCTGTCCCTTGTAGGTAAGGCAATCCTCCAGAGTGAATGTTCTGAAAATGAAAGAACCAGTTTCTGGAGAGCCAAGAATGAATTAAAACAGGAAACCCCAGCTTCTCCTGCTTATTTGGGGGTTTTGAGCTTGGTCTCTGGGATCCCTCAGAAGTCCTCTGATGTTATCTTGGTGGCTGCATGACTTAATAGGGTGCTGAAGTGTTCTGAATGAACATTCCTGTTTGTCCCACCAGTTTGGCCTTGTCCTGCCCTCCAAAGCTGCATCACAAATCTCCCAGCTCCCAGGGTTTGGAGCTGTCTCTCTATGGTTAGGTTGTTTGAATGAATCGTAGAATCCCAGACTGGTTTGGGTTGGAAAGGTTCTTAAAGCTCATCCAGTTCCAACCCCTGCCATGGGCAGGGACACCTTCCACTGGAGCAGTTGCTCCAAGCCCTGTGTCCAACCTGGCCTTGAGCACTGCAGGGATGGGGCAGCCATAGCTTCTCTGGGAACAGCCCGTGCCTCAGCACCCTCACAGGGAAGAGCTTCTTCCTATTATCTAACCTACTGTCAGTTTAAAGCCATCACCCTTTGTCCCATCACTAGAAGGCCTTGTCCAAAGTCCCTCTTCAGCTTTCTGGTCAGCCTTTTTAGGTACTGGAAGATTGAGCACAGCAAGAGTCTATGCCAGGTCTTCAGTTCTGTGCATTTCCTAATTCACTCTGCATATACCCATTGCTTGAGTTTGCTTCCATTGGGTTCTGGACTGACCTGTGTATTGTTCTGTGTGCTTAGGCTCTTCTGCCACTTTCTTACCAGCCAATATAAAAACATTCTGTAGCATGCATGCACATCCCTGTTGCCGTTCAGCTTTAACTCTCTTGCTGTAGCCATTATATTGAGACCATGAACGCTTCATTAGTTCATGTTGATGGAAGAGCGATATGGCCCCAGCGATGCTTATGCAAATGGATGATTCATTTATATCTTCAGAGTTGAATTTAAATATCTATAACATTTTAGATTTAGGCAAGTAATTGCATTATAGTTTTGCAACTTCTGTGAAAGAGGGGTTTTTTTTTACACCCAGGGCCGTATTTCAAACCTGTGACCTTATTCCTATAAAGCAGAGCTATTTCATTACATCATAGCTGTGCAATTTGCCTTTTGATAGCTGACATTTGCATTTGTGTTGGAGCCATTAAATATTTGTCTGCTTAAAAAGCTGCAGAGGTTTACATGTTAGTGTGTAAATGGTAATGAAAAAAATAACTTAAAAAGTGGTATTCTTTGGCCTTTTTGCTGGAAACCAAGGAATCATAATTTTCCCTTCCATCATCACCCTCTGCTTGGGTTCCAGAAAAAAATGATTAATGTCTTCTTTGCCTTTGCAGCTGCAATATTTGGTTGCAGACTGGCTTCACTGCTGACACATACCGCAGTATTTCTGCAGTTAATCAGATGTTATCATATCCATAGCAGGTGACTAAGACCATACTCAGATGTAGTTGTTCTCCCTCCACTGCGGTAAGCAGCACCTCTGAAGGCAGGTTCCCCTCCATGGCGCTTTCTCCTTTTGTATATTGATACCAGTTCACAATTTACATTGTCTTAAGTCACTGAGGAGCTTAGAGTCCAGGATCTGCTGCCATTCAGTGTGCTCTGAGGCACTCTGGTTTCCATGCTGCTCCCATTAAAGTTAGATTTCAGCTAAGTTGGGTGAGACGTGTGTGAATCCTTTGGGGTGGAGTGGATCAACATATAGTTGAAGCAGAATGATGTGTCAGTCTCTTACAACGTGTGTGCTTGCAGGCTCAGTATAAATGTTGAATATTTTAGCTTAGTATTTATTATCGTTAGTTATGGCCAACAGTTTTTGAATCCCACTGGGTTCCAGCACTAGCTTCTCCTGCTGGACTGGCCAAAACACATCTTTTGTCTCTCTGTAACTTTAAATTGCCTTTTTGTTCCTCCCTTGAACCTCTTTTGTCACCTATCTTTTGCCAGCAAGTCTTGTGAAAGCAGCACCCCTTGTGATTCAGATCAACTGACTCTTTGGCATAGGGACTGCAGCAGTGCTAGGGAGGACCCCTCCTGTGGGAGCCAGCCAGGGGCTGTTGCCTAACCCCCTGTGCCGGGATGCACGTTGCTCAGTAGTAGGATGCTGAGTGAATGGGATTGAGAAAGCCTTCCTCTGCCCACGCTGGAATGGGCAGCACTAAGATCCATAGGAATGTGTTCTTGGCACGGCAGGTTCAGGTCCTGCAGAGTTAAATGTGCAAGCTCACCCCCTTGGTAACACCTCCATGCCACTGATTATTCATCTTCAACCCCACAACAACAAAGGGGTAATTGCCCAGATTTTGTAAAATGGCTATTTTTGCACATTCACCCTCAGATGGCGTTTGACCCTTAATACAGATGGTTTCACTTAATGTATTTTGTTTAAACAATCCCTGTTCCTGGAAGTGGTTTCAGAATAGGCTGTTCCTCATTGCTGTTCATGTTTGCTTTTTCTTATGATATTAGAAGAAGCTTGAAGAGAGCAGATTCAGGAAAGGGCAGTCATCAGCATTAACAGGCAGTTGTGGAAGCCTTTGTATTTTCCAGTTACAGTACTGAGCTTTGCTGACTCCTCACAGCTTTCAGGACTGAAGTGGTTTGGAGCACTTTTGTTAGCCTGTAAAGCGCACTGTGTTTGTATTACTCCTCTGACAATGCTGTAGACCTCAGGGAGTCCCAGCACATTCATGTGGAACAGTTTGTCATCTGAAATACCTGCTTTTCCCTCGTGTTCCCCCATGGGAGAGGATTCTTGGTGCTCCAGCACACAAAAGCCTCCCCTTTCTCTTGGATACAAGTGAAGCGTTTCTGTGTGAGGGGGAGAAAAATTGTCTTGTTATCCTTGGATCCATCTCCTTTTCATGTCTATTCTAATCTCTGCATGTGCAGGCTCTTCACAGGTTGTGCAGGACGTGGTGTTGATGCTGAACGCACCCCGGGCAAGCTGTGAAAAGCCTGCATCGAGTTCAGCCTCAGGAGCCTTTCCGTGCTGCCCTCTGCCATAGCCACGCTGCTGCGAGGCAGCTCCACTTGATGGAAAGAATGCCAAGTGCCCTCAGAGTACTTGAGAAGTGTGTTCTGTAAACTGGAAGCTGGTGAATTGGGTGTGCTATGGAACATTTCACGTTCATAAGACACCTTCTAGCAGTGGATCTCCAGGCTGGGGCCTGGTTTGTAGTTGGCTTGTCCAGAAGCCAGGTGCCATGAGAATCTTTAACTGTTTGGAAAACAACAGAGGCACAAGTCAGGTAATTGGTTTATCTGCAGTTACAGGAGAAATCTAAGGAAGAGTTGGAAATAAAGCTGTGGCTTGTCTATTCCTAGAGCATATTTTTAAGCTGAAAGTTTCATTTCCTCTTGTTTCGTTCTTAAAATCAGTTCATCTTAGAAGGCAGATCAAGGGCTTGACAGTGTTAAGCAAAAGTGAACAGCTCTTCCCAAAACAGTCACCTGCTAATTCTCCCAAGCACACTGTGACATCCTTCATATACCACTTCAGGTACAACTGAAAAAGGAGAAATCACATAGTCTGTGAGGTTCTTCCTCTTTGCTTGTTCTTGATCTTACAGATGGTGTGTTACACTGCTTAAAATCCTTTTGTGTTATCTCTTCAGTATGTTCTGTTACCCAATGCAGGTGATGCACTGGCTTCATTCCCCCTTGGCTCCAGAGCAAATCCTGTTCCTTACCCCAGACCTTCCTCTGCTTTGAGATTAGTCTTGAAACAGGTTCTCCTGGCACTCGAGCTGCAGCGTGTGTTGAAGGAGGGCTTAGGGGAACACAGCAGCTCTTTTACCCTCTGAAAATCCTCTGGCCACATTCCAGAAGTAAGACCTACAAAGTCTAAGCTGAACCAAGAGAGGGGAGGGAACTGGGACATGTGGCCTAACAAAAAAAACAGTTGGCTTTTGCTCTGGGTTTTCCTGCTTCTTGGTTCAAGCCAGAGCTTTCCTTCTCCTTTAGTGGTACATGTTCTAGACTGCTTTTCTTCACTTCGTAAGCTTGATACAACTTAATATAGTGCACCAAACTTGGCTGGGCAGGCAGAAGAGCTTGCACAGGAGGTTTGAATACACTCTGGACTAGTGAAGTTAACACTTCCTGCATTACATTTCAGGTAACCCCAAAGTTTTATATCAGATACCATCTGGTAGAGTCAAATGGAAGTGTTCTACTGGGGAAATACATGATAGTTTTCATGCCTCTTACAATATGTTGAGAGATATGTCAGGAAGTGTTGGACATTCATGTTTACTGGGCGTGTTGCTTGACTTCTCCTGCATGGAGAAAGCAAAAACAACGTAAGAGCTTGTACTAGAGGCTCACAATGTGAAGAAATACCGTGGAGTGTACCTGACTTGTGTATCACTGACATAAGACCTCAGAATGGGCTAGAGGTCAATCAGAAACAGGGAAAGCTGTGAATGTAATAACAGAGTGGTGGTTTATCTTCTGCCTGGAACTTCATGGAATACCCCCGGGATCAGGAGAAGCTCAAAGGGGAGCTACAGAGGAACTCCTTACTCCAGAAAGGGTTTCTGTGTTTTCAGAGAGCATTGTCTCAACTGCAGCACTGTTGCCTGTCTGGGTACCTGTCAGCTCTCCAGGAATTCGAGGCATTGCCTTTCCTACATCCAGGCTGGAGCGTGGCCAGTTACTCAAAGCTGGCTAAAGTACTTCCATGTCGAATGGAACCAGGTCTTGCCGTGCTGAATGACTCCGTGGTCTGTTTGATGCTCTCTGAATGATGAATGAAATGCAGCTATATCTCGTCCACTCCTACATTCACATCTATTTCTTTTGGATTTGTTTGTAGGTGTGGGAAAGGTCGGTAGCATTCAGTTGTGCATACAACTCAGTGCAGTGATTTTCGCAGTAGTTTGAATTAAGAAACAGCTCTCCTGGCCCCTTTTGATGCCAGCACTGTACCTGTGTGAAGCTGTCATGAGGAAAGTCCTCACGTTCTTGAGCTGGGTCACCACATGGTTGCCTGAGCACTGGTGCCTTCGAGAGGGAGAAGATGGGAAAGGCTGGACCTGAGGCGCTGTGGATTTAGATGGAGTCAACTGTATGAGGACCTTCACTCCATGTCGGTGTGATCTTTCCCCAGCTGATCCCTATGTTTGCCTTTCTGTTTCCTGCCCCCGTGCTTCATTGTGCGTATTTTCAGAGCTGGGGCAGGTACTTTACTTGTTTATTTGCTTGTTTAATCATTTGTGCAGGTCCTCAAAATCCCATTCTCCCCGCATGAACAGTGAGGAGCAGCTGAGCCTGCAGTGAAAGCTGTGGCAGCTCCAGGGCTGTGTGGAGCAGGGTGGGAGAGCTTATAGGATGCTGACTGCTGCTATTCAGTTATAGTTCCGCACTTCTCTTTATTTTCTGTCTGGTATGTGGGCAGACAGAATCTACAGCCTTTTTTCACGCCAGCAGCTGTAAACCTCAGACCACATGTAATGTATCTGCTCTGTGAATGGCTCTGATTAATGATGGGCAGGTAGAGTGGAGAGGGAAAGAACAGAAAGGAACTTTGGACTTCTCAAAATACACAGGGGGGCAGAGTTTGGGGTCACTGGAGACCAGTAGCACTGATTCCTTGTTTACACCTTTGTTCTTTACCTTGCCTCTTTTGCCTGGAAAGGCAGAAGGCATGGAGGTATTCCACAGTCTCATGCCGTTTTCTAGGTCTAAATGCAGATATGACAAGCGTTATACTCTAAGCACACCAAAGAAACTTATCCTGAAAGGGTTTAACTTAAGAACTTTGCCCCTGATGAATTCAACATCAGACTTTTGCGTTGTCTAAATGGTGCAGCCTGGAGGGAATATAACTTTTGGCTTTCCCCAAAAAGTTCAAATTAAAATGCTTCTTTTCAATGTGTTTTTCTGTTTAGGACTTGAAATACTGCTTTTAAATCCTTGTGAAATTTTAGTGCTAGGTCTAGTGCTTAGACTGCATTTGCCTATGCTCGGCAGTGCATGAATAGAAGGGGTACCACTCTCTGCATCCCTGCTGCAGTTGGACCAAGACGAAAGTGTGTATATACATCTTTGTATTTGCCTTTCTTCACAGTGAAGTTGCTTATTTCTGTCTGAGGTTTCTGCCTGTTGGCCTCATTCTTCACGAGAGAAATTACCAGTCCTGCCTTTACGTCATAGTCCCAGCAGGACTCTTAAAACTTCCTATTTTGTGTCCTGACAACAAAATAAAATGCTGGCCTGTTTGGAGGGAACCATCGCTGCGGGCAGTTGTATTTAACTGGATTTACTCCTTTCTGGGAGCACACATTTAATTTATTGCAATGGGAATAATAAGCCATTAGTGCTATGGAGCGCCAGGCACTTCACCTGTGTGTCTGACAGAGGCTGAGAGTAGATACGGAGGGTGGATAAGTAGTAATTCCAATCAAGTGATTGAAGATGGTTTTATATAGCATCCCTTAGACTTGTGTTGGCGCTTATTTTTGTTATATAGTTACAAAGGGCTTCTGCTTTCTCCAAATAATGTGTACTCCCCGGTGGATGAATTAGGAAGTCTTCAGTTTCTGATTGGAGGCACTGTTGGGTTTTGTTGTTCATTTGGGTTTTTTATTAAAAAGAAAAGAAAATAACGCTCATTGCAGTGGCAGGAAAGGTTTATGCTGTGATCCTGTACAGGTTTCTGTCCATCAATACTGATGTATTTCAAAGGCATAACTCTTCTTAGGATTAGATCCCTAGAGAAAAACGATCTCTGCAGTTGAATTCATCCTGGTCTCTTGGTGCTGTGTGTGATGCTCAGCATTATGCAGTTCAGAAAACGATTGTAATCTTTGCTGAACTCAATGCTGAAAGAGCTTAGGTGAGCAGGGTGAGATGAAAGGTGTCTGGCTGGGCAGGGAGCCCTCACTCACCCCAGAATAGCTGTGAAAGTGCCTATACTGCTGTGAGATCTCCTTTGTGTGGTCAGCTTCAAGGCAAAGGAGCCGAACTGCTGCTGGGTTTGATGGATTATTTGTTTATTGATGGGTTATTCCTTACGTCTGCTGTGCACACGGGGTTTTATCCTTTGTTTTTCAAGTACTTTAGTGACTCTCATATCCATGGCAGCACAAGTGTGCCAGCCATGTTCACAGAGCTGTGCCCCACATTAAACTCTTCTCTTAGAGAAAATGCAGCCCAACTGCATAGCTTGGGTGGAGAGAGCAAGACAGGAGTTCCAGCGATTCCAATCATATTAATTCAATTGCTGATGCGCAAAAGGGTTTTCACATTGGCCAGGGATAAAGTGCTCGGTGTGGATTGATGTTCCCCCAATGTGGATGATGAGATGTGGGTAACAACCAGGCTGCAGGCACCTCATGCGGTGATGCTCGGCAGACCTCGCCTCCTCCATGCGCCTCCCAATCCCTGCTGGGTCTAATGCAGCAGTGGCTCAGTAATACTTGTTTTCTTTTCTTCTTCTCCCCTTCCACCCCCTCCTCATGTGTAATCTGAGCTCTTAGGCCTGCTCTTCTGCTTTGGCAGATTTTGCAGCTCTTGAATGGAAGAAATTAACCACTTCCTTGCTGTCAGGACTAAACCACGTTTTACTGGTCCTCCTGGCTCTTCCTGCCCAGCGTGGTCAGAATTACACAAGATAGCCCCTGAACTCATCAGCTTGGAGCTCCCCCTTTTAACCTGTTGTTTTAACTTCACCCTTTCATCTGCATTTCCATGCCTTTTCGTTTGAAAGAAATACGGAAACCCTCCCACTCCACATCTGAGTCAGTGTTTGGCAAAGCAACGTCTCTAAAACTTATTTTCTGATACTTTCCAAGTATGTATCTTTACTGGCTATGTCCTGGCTCTGTGTAACCTCTGGTCTGGCAGGAAATACTGAGCTTCAGTAGGATCCCTAAGCTGATGTGACTCTACCTATTGCACAGAAACTCTCAGTCGCCGCTTCCTTTAAGAGCCTTAACAAACTGTGCAGGCAGTGGAAGTTGGGTGGTTACAGTGAGTAGAAGTTTGGGTGATGTTTGTGGGTTTTAGGTGCTCTGCCGTTTGTATCTGTTCAGATCTGAAAAGTGCAAGATGCTTCTCTTTTTTTTCCCTGCCTGCAGATGTTTCACAAAGCATTTAATGGAAGAGGCCCAAAACTTTTTCAGTGATTTGTGAAGAGCCCCTTTGGACTTGAATTTAACCTTGTAGGCTTCAAATGGGAGCACCCCAGGCAATTCCCTGTGGAGCTCACATTCCAGCTTGCTTCTTTACATCAGTACGGTGGGGACTGAGCACCACTGCAGGAATTCAGTTGTACCCTCTGCCTTCTGCCCTGCTGCTTGAAAGGAGATTCAAACAGTTGAACATCCCATCTCGGAACTCCCACCGCTTCCAGCCGCCTCCTTCGCTCAGGAAAAGTGCAAATAACAAACATCTGTTAAATCAAGGATTCAAAACAACAAATGCACATGGTTTGTTGCAAAATCCTCTGTTTTCTGTGGATGTTCGCAGTGGACTCTCTGTAACCTGGGGTTCTTGTTTCTTTCTTTCCTCTTCTGAAGTTTCTTCCTGTGCGAGCGGGACTTGTGAAGTTCGAGCAGTGGTAATATTTCATTGTATGTGCAGATTCTTCTCTGTGCTCTTGCAGGGCCTTTCATGCTGTGCTGGGTGGTTTCTGAAGGAAGGAAAACACTCTCTGCCCTCAGGTGTTAACTAGCCTTTGTTCAAATTCATGTGTGGGTTGGGTTTTAATTTACAATATTGTCCATTGTAGAGTGGTCAAAATAACAGAAAGAGGCTTTTGTTTTTAATGTGCTGTTTGAACTAACCCGGCTGAGTTTTGAGAAGAGCTTTAATGGCAAAGTAGAATAATGGTTTCTATAGAAATGCTTTGCACGTGAGCCGGAAAAGGAGAGGAGGGATGTCTGCGTAAAAGGCTGGAAGAAAACAGACAGTAGCATCACTGGTGGAGTGGTTTTGAGATAGGGCAGCACTGGAGAAACTCGACGTGGCATTACACAGATCACTGAGGGCACAAAGGTTCGTCTGAGCGAGGCAGAGCCAGAAAAACACTTGAGCCCTCTTTGTCTGGCATTACTAATCCCAGGGGCATTGCTCATTCCCGGTGATCACCAAATAAGTGGAAGTCGGAGATCCTTCAGTGTCTTGGTCGCTTGGGCTTTCTCCTGAAGTGCATGAGCAGACTTGGAAAGTTTGGTGGGGCTGATGTAGTCATTCCCTGTGCAGACACCAGAGAGGGCTTTTCTCACCCTGTACCTGTTACGTGGCAGGTATTACAAATGCATCACAAACGTAACTGCCTTTCTGTATAGTGCTGTCATGGCCAAGTTAGCAGGAACGTTGGAGTATCCTGGAAGACTTGTCTTCACTTGTGGTTTGGAGGAGTTACAAGGTGTCAGTGAACAATTAGGGAGACTAAGAGGTGATTAACTCAAGAGACAGTTGTTTAAATCTGAGGTGGCTTCTAATGGCTGGGTGTGGGATGTGCGCTCAGGAGGAGCCCTGCCAGCCTTGGCCTCAGGTAGTGCCCTGCTTCCTTCAGCACACCGTAGCAGGGCTCTCATGATGTAATGCGCAGGACCCACTGAAGCTGTACTCATTGCAAACAGTTTCAAAAGACTCCATCAGACAGTGCCTTGTGCTGCATGTGCCAAGAAGGTAGAGCTCAGTAGCAGGATTTTAAAGTTGCTGGTCCTCTCAATCAAGTGTGCACTGGTATCTCCCCAAACGTTTGGCACATTGTATATAAGAGGTGATGGAGGCGTTTAATGGTGGAGGATGTGAAAACACAAAAGAAAACTGGGATGTGTCAAAGCTGGATCTGTCTGCAGAGGCACTGGCACAGGGTGCCCAGAGAAGCTGTGGCTGCCCCATCCCTGGCAGTGTTCAAGGCCAGGTTGGATGGGGCTTAGAGCAAGCTACTCCAGTAGAAGGTGTCCCTGCCCATGGCAGGGGCTGGAACTAGATGAGCTTTAAGGTCCCTTCCAACACAAACTGGTCTAGGATTTGTTGTTACATCAAAGCCCAGCTTTGTTGCAGCTGTGTCTATAGCAGGTCTTGTGGTCATTTGTGGATTTCAACACAGGCTTCTTTGATCATTTTCATCACACATATATTTGTAATCAGGTAATGGCGTTCGAATGCATTATTCCGCTGTGTGAAAGGTGCCATCAGAAGAAAGCTGTGTGGTATGGCAGTGCTCTGTGGCATAGACCTCTTCTTAATCCTCAAGACAGTGACCTATGAATGCCCAAAATCATGTGGACCCTTATCCCCTACTAAGAAAAAATGCATCCTAGAAGTGAAGTGATTCTGCGTTTCATTGCCTCAGATAACAGAGTGCTTTATAACTGGCACAGAGTTAGTCTTTAACACCCTTGGGGATGTTGCCAGCTGCATTTAGAGAACAGCAAGATAAAGCACAGGTAATGCGGAACTGTAAGCAGGGATCTGCTTTCTTCCTGATGCCCTCCTGTACTCCTTTGCTTTGACCACTGGTTTGTGCTGCTTGTGTTTCACGTGGCTTTTTCCATCCCATAACAGCTGAACATGCCTATCAAAAAGCACCCAGTGTTTGGGGCTGCAAACTCTGTTCTCTTTCTGGGTCTCAAAAAAGGATTCTAAAGTAAAATAAAGCTCTGCTCTTCAACGGGTGATGAACACTCACGCTGTTTTTAATGGTATCACAGCAAAATTCACTCCAGCTGCAAACGGCATGGGATCGTGCCAAAACTCCCTTGCCGTGCATGGAGTCCAGTCCTTTCACTGCTGCTGGGGGGTGTGTGTGATTGTTCCCTTTTGGAAAAATCATTCCTTAAGTTTTGGGTAGCTTAACAAAAGTAAAGAATAAATAGTTTTCTGCTAGAAGCCGCTCAAACCTGAAGGCAATTGGCTAAATAGGTTTATGCTCTTGTATGAGCATGGCCAATAAAGGCTAATGGATACTGGATTGCATTAACAAGAGCAGAGCCAGAAGGTCGAAGGAAGTGATTATTCCCCTCGTTTTGGCGCTTGTGCAGCCACATCTGGAGCTGGAGCCCAGCTCCCTCCTTCCCCTGCAGCAGGGGCTGGTGCTGGAGCAGGGGGTGAGGGGACTGAATGGGTCCCTGGCCTCTCGTAACCACCCAGCTGGGGCCTGGAGAGGCTCTTAGGGTTTCACACTGCCCAGGACACTCGGTTAAAGTTCAGGTGCAAAAGCCCGGGACAACCTGGAATAGATACCTCTGAGGAGGAGGCAGAATTGGGGACCTTCTGAGTCTGCTCCCAGCCGAAATCGTTTTGTCATTCAGCAACAGAGCCTCAGTTGAAGGCTGCATCAGTCCTTTGGACTCTGTAGTCCAAGGTCTGCATGCTTTTCATAACTGATTTTATTCTAAGTTGTCTATGTGACAGGCAAACATGAAAGGGATTAATAGATGTCAGCCGTAAGAGCAGCAGAGTTCCTGTGACACTGCCAGTATGGCTTTTATTCTTCATCACCGGTTCATGTCATGGCACTCAGGAAAGGCAGAGGGTGTTTGCTCAAAGTATTTACAGCCGGGTTTGCCATGATACAAAGGCGAAAACGTTGAAGGATCATGTTTGTAGCAGAGGGACCACACAAGCTTGTCTACATGGAAACATAAAGGGAATTAATTGATAGTTTGTGTGTAACTCCCCAAGTGGATGCGTTTCTCCTACAGTGAGGTTCTTCTGCAGGCGAGTTAATTTAATTTCCGATGAGGCCTTCTTCTTCAGGATAAGCACCCCAGGAGTTCATCAGGAATGTAATCCGCATTAATTCTAGTGGTGCTCATTGTATTAACCTTAATTGTAACGGCTGGGTGGTGTTCAGGGGAGGCAGCCTTTGTACTGCGGGGGAATGCTATGGGGACTCTGCATTCCTGCAGCTGCAGCAGAAAGAGAAGCAGGATAAGGATGCTCCTCATATGGAAAAGAAGTTGTGTGCAAAAGGCCTGGTCTGCTCTTACATTTCTTCATCCCTAGCTCCCTAAACACCAACATTGGGCCTAAACACGTAATGGCTGAGTTCCTCCTGTGATTTCTGTAACCTTTCTCCTCCAAATCTGCTTTGAACTTCTCTTCCTTTTCTTTCCCCTCTCCCCAGTGCAGTTCTGCGCAAGTTCTCTGTTGCATTCCCATCTGAAGTCAGGCAGGCAGGGAACAAGCAAGGTGCTGGTGTCTCCTGAAACTCTCATGCTCCCATGAAATAGAAATCCTCCCCCAGAAGTGAAAGGGAGGATGTGGGGAGAACCGCATCATTGTCTTTCTGATGCACATGGAGGCTGCTAAAGGTGGGGAATTGGGTCTGTGGCCTCTTCACTGGAGTCTCTAAATTGAGGAGATGTTTACGTTCTTTCACTGTTCCCTGGTTTGTTAAATGGCAATATCCGTGTCCGTCTCCTCTTTGGAAAAGCGTGGCAGCACTGTGTACGTTGAGCTGTCCTTGCAGTGATTCTTTGCTAGAATTGATGTGACTTGTAGCTTAAAACAGGCAAATGCTATTACTGCAGTTCAGTACGGGTTGAGAGACGAAGGATTTCCTTCCAAACTGTCTTTCATGTGAACACCCCATGGATCAGAAGAACTGGGGCAAAGTATTGCTGTAAAGCAGTGTTTAAGGAGTCTGAGCAGTGTTTGCTGTTTCAGAGGCACAGTCCTCAGACAATGGAAGCACACAGAGTTTCACCTTAACTATTAAATGTTTGAAAACATTGAGGGCAAAAGAGGGACAGCTGGTCCGTAACCTTTCCAAAATACACTGCTAGTGTGGAGGCAAGCTTTGTGGGGCAAAAATGAGGGTTTGCTGCTTTGTGTGGCACACCAAGTGCTCTGGTTCCAACCCACTGCCACAGGCAGGGACACCTTCCACTAGGGCAGGTTGCTCCAAGCCCTGTCCAGCCTGGCCTTGAACACTGCCAGGGGTCTCATAGAGAGATGGATGGATGGGTGGATGGATGGATGGATAGATAGATAGATAGATAGATAGATAGATAGATAGATAGATAGATAGATAGATAGATATCTCCTTTTTAATAGATAGAAATTTTATATCTAAAAATAATTATATTTTTATAATAAAATGTAAAATATATATTTATGTGTATCGTATATATATTCACACACAGAGAGAATATAAATATCTATCAAAAATGCTGGCTGTTTTAAAAGGAGACACACAATGATACTGGAAAATATATGAATATAAAACTGGGGGGCAGTAATTAACACGTGGCCCTGAGAAACCTGCAAGGGAAAGGCACAGTTTGCAGGAGAAAAGAAGAGCAGGTAGCGGGAGAGTGAAAACTTTTGCTCCCTTGTGCAAGAGGAGTCATATCCTGTGAGTATCATTGCATCAGCTGAGATTTCAATCTGTTTGCCTGTAATCATCACAGAGCTGCTCCGACAGCATCCTCTGGGGAAGGACCTTCAGCTCCCCTGCAGTTCTTGCGCTGGGTCACAGATAGGCACAGCTCTGTTTGCTTTCCTCTGTTGCATGGCACAGTATTTAAACAATTCCCTTAATACACCGTGAAACGACACACTTTGAACTCTTGGCTATTGCCTACAATTCACTTGGTTTAACAGAGCCACGCACCACAGACACCAAAGCAGCAGTGCTGTTACCCCTCGGTCCTGCCTTTCCCCCTTCCCCAGGCTGGGGGAACTTGTTGCTTGTCCCCTCTCTGCACAGGGAGAGGAGGCAGCAGGGTGCAGGCAGGAGGAGGGTTAAGGAGCGAGGGCGTTGCTCGCCTGCCTGATGTCATGGAGCAGGCAGGGCTGAAGGGGGCCCTTTGTTGGCAGCTGAGCCCCAGAGCCCTGCCTGCACCCAGCGCCCCGCATGCGGGCAGCTCCCGCCAACTGCGGGCAGCAGCCACTCTGCCCTCCTCGGTTGGTTTGGCTTTTTGCCTTCTCTTCTCTTTCCCTTTCTTTTTTTCCTCCCCTTTCCTTTTTTCCCCCCATTTCTCCCGCCAAAAGAGTTGGGAAGGAGGGAACATGGCTGGAGTTAACTCCCCGGGAGAGGAGATGCGGGGCCCCAGGATTTTCCGCCTCCTGGGCTCGCCCTTGTAATGGTTTTCAGAGCACTGGATTTCTTATGCTTTTCCTGGGTATTTTGCTTTAGACTTTTCCTGGACGTTCCGATTTAAACTTTTCCTGGATGTTTTGATTTAAACTTTTCCTGGACATTCTCTTTGAAACTTTTCCTGGATTTTTTTGACTCTTCCCAGTTTTTTTGTTAGACTTTTTCAAAGACTTTTACCGGATAATTCCACAGCGCGAGAAGAAGCTGAAAGGGGGGGGGGAAGGGAAAGCAGACAGCTGAAGCCAAACTAACAAATGAAAATGTTGGAGATTTGCTTGAAATTGGTGGGTTGCAAATCAAAGAAGGGGCTTTCCTCCTCCTCCAGCTGCTACCTGGAAGGTGAGTACCCAAAGGGACCAAGGGACTATCAGTTGGAGGGGGCTTCTGTGCGCTCAAGGGGCACGTCCCGATGCTGCCACCATCCCAGACATGATTTCTGTCCCTTGCTCGCGGGTTGGGCCAGGCTTGGTGCTGGCTGGGCTTTGGCACGCAGGGGACCGAGGGGTGTTCGTGGCATCCGGACCCCAGGTGACTTTCATTAGCCGCAGTATACAAAGGGAGTGCGGCTCTACCATTTATGGTTGTAAAATGTCAAGTGATCTTCTTGCCGAGCCCATAAACAAAGCCCTATCCTCAGGCCTCAGCTTCATATTTGCTTCACCAGGGAAGAGCCTCCCTTGTTTTGGACAAGGGAGATGGTAATACTCAACCCCAGGCGCAGGAAGAAAGTTTGATGAGCCCATCAGTAAAATATTTTCAGCGTGCGTTCATGCATGAACTGTTAGTTCACTTTGGTTGTCCTCCTCCAAGTTTGCTCTCCGCTCATTTAACTGCATTTTTTGTGTTTGCCTTTAAAAGGTGATTTTTGCCTTATACCCATGGTCGTTTGTAGATGTTAAACGTATGGACCCGTCGAGTTCAGATTGAAAGCGTGGGTGATAAAGAGGTACTGTGCTGTGCTGGAGGACTTGGGGCTGAGGTCTTGCTTGGCCTGACTTCAGGCAAGTTCTTCACCCCAGCCCCTTCGCTGTGCTAGCGGGGCTGTGTCCGTCCCAGGGCTTCTCCAACTTCTTTTGTGTTGCTGGATGTTGCTGCAGTAAAAATAATCCCCCTGCCAGGAGGACCATGCTAACTCATCAAATCAGAAGCACGGAAGGCAGCAGCTGATTTCCTGGGGCCTATCGCAAGTCGCTGTTGCTCAACTCGCAAATATTCGGTGGAGAAATGGTCCTCGGAAATTCATGGGTTAGGAATCCAAAAGCTACAAATGGCTTCTTGTGGCAAACCCACTTGAAGACGCTTTGGAACGGGGGTCTGTATTTATCAGATGTATTTAGTGGCTCTGAAGAATTTTGTACTCTCTAAAATCAAAGGCGTTTCCAAAGAACTTTCTTCTACTTGGTTAAAGTTTCAGAAACGCAGTAGTGGGCAGATGCCCGTGAATAACTTTGATCTTTCCTACGTGACTGAACTCTTCTGTGAACTTCTTAGGTCTCTAAAACCTCTGCCTGCAGCCCCTGCCTCTGGTGTTGCTCAGGCTGTGTGTTGTGGAGGAGCTCTGAGCCGTGCTGGGCCTCCTTTCTGTGCCCTGGGATCTTTCAACACAGGCCTGGGAGAGCAGGCAGAGCATTTGGGGCCTCTCTTCCCTGCACAAGTGAATGCAAGGGATGATGTTACAAGGGTGTTACCCTGGCTGTTTTTGCAACTTTTCTCTTTTGTTTGTGTTACAACCACTCCCCCTCTCCCCAATTTGCAATGCAGTTGCATAATAGGATTAGAGCATGGGTTGACTGCACCATGTAGGTGGTATCAAGTTAAAAAAACGGCCATTGACACAATAAGTACTGAAGTATTTCCACTTTCTGCTTCCTGAGAATGTGGTTGCCCATTTGCTTTTATGGTGGGATGGGAGGTGAGCATTGAAACAACTTTTAAGTGATCTATCAAAGTAGCTCAGTCTCCTTTCTGAGCGCAGCATGGGGCTAAAGTGAAGGCAGCATCCGAGGGGTGTATTAAAGGTGAACAAAGGCGGCAACTGTGACTTTAATACTGTGGGAGTTAGGATGTAGGCAGCCCAGGACACACCGCAATTGACTGTGGATCTTGTGGAGGGTGAGAAGCGAGAGTCTGGACTTATATGGGGGGAAACCCCCAAGTTTAACACAAATAGGATTTTCTGTTACTTCTTTCTGAAGCTGAAGGTCTCAGCTTTCTTATTAAAGTTACTGTGAAGTTGAAAGCACTGTTGAGGGCTCTTCAAAAGAGCAGTGGTGCCTTGCCCCAAACCCCTGTGCTACAAGGGCACAAGTGAAAACCACTTGTTTGCGCTACCCTTAAGAAGATGAGCTTTTACATATGGGTTTGGTAAATGTGATAGAAGCCATTTCAGTGTGGCAGAAGGTGAGAAGGGGGCAGGTTTGTGTCAAGGGTTAGAAACTGGGGACCATTGCTCCTGGATCCCTGTGAGCAGCATGTGATGGCTGGTCCCTTCCTGTGCACTCTCACGGCCTCGCTGAAGCTTCTGAAAGGATTAAGGAGATGATGGTGGTATCACTGGAGGATTTAACTCTGTTCCTGTTATCTTTGTTGTATGGGAAGCTGTTGAGGACATGAGGGGAAAGCTGAAAGTGTCTGTACTGTAGTAGACTATAAAACTTTAGACACGACTGCTTAAAGGTCCATTAGTTGTGTGGAAAACCAGTTGCAGCCGGGAGGATAGATTAAATTTTACCTAATTCAGTTTCTTCTCTTGGTTTTCATGATTTAACACAAACACGACAGTGTTTGGCTATGAATAGCGTGGGGCTGTAACAAAATCAAATCTGTCTATTGTATCTTTAAAGACACTTCTAGAAAATACTCTGTTGAGGTTGGATTTGATATAAGGCTGATTTAGTGCCAGGTGTGTGTAGGTGTATGTGTCTTTTGACCAAGTAGGAATGTTTTGTTTTCATGGTGGTCCCCTTCTGAAAGGCTTTTATGCTCTGTCAATTTGCAGGAACAAGGATTAGAGAGTGCCCTGTGGTGGTGTGGAGGGATGGCAGGTCCAGCATCCCTTCACTGTGCTCTTTGCTGTGCACAGGCGGGTTTGCCTGCCAGAAAAGTTGAGACCTTTTCTTAACTTGATCAAAAATAAGTTTAAACTGGTTCTGAGGCTTACTGGGGTTTCATATTGATGTTTGAGCTGGCCATTTTTGCCCTCGTTGCTATTCCCACTAGTAAATACTATTTTAAAATGTGAGAGATCTGAATTCCTGTCATCTGCTTTCTCCTTTCTGCCTTTGCCAAACTGAATAATTCCTCACCCACTTCACACCAAGAAAGGGTAAAGAGTAGAAGGGAAGAGGCACAGCAAGTACTGCTGCCAATCTGATCTGGAAAACAGAACGTGTCCATGTCCCAAATAGGGGCTGGAATAGTCTTGCTGCCTTTTTGGGCTTGTTCTACCACTGAAAGGCAGAAGCCTTGTTTAAAACCTGTCAAGTGTTCTCTGTGAAGTTTAAACCCCATTTTGGGCACACCAGTGAAAGTCCTTTGTTGTCTGTCTGAAATGACTGTGCCCTGCCCAGCTCCCCGATTGGGTGCCTTTTCTCTTCTTTTTTCCCTGGTGTGTCTTGTTACAGCTCCAGCAGACGAGCCTGGGGAGGAGCAGCAGCCTGTAGCCATTGCCCCCTTCCTGGAGAGCTCTGGGGCATGTATTGAGCCAGACCCAGTCTGCAGTGCAAACGACTCACCCTGCCCTGGTTCCCTGGGATGGACAGGCAGGTCCTTGGTTCATCAGTTAGGAAGAGTGAGTGCTTCAAGGCAGCATTGCTGCCTCCCAGGGAAAAGCCTTCTGTTTGTTTCCTTGGCTATTTTCTGCTCCTTACCACTTGGCCTCTCATCGACCATCACTCAGTAGTGTCCTTGCTTTTAAATGCGTTTCTGGCTTTGTGTTGGTTTGCTGGTTATGTGCTTGTTCCAGTTGTTCTCGCCCATCCCATCTTATTAAAAAATGTAGCTGATGGTGCTTGCTACCATTTCCCATGGGATGTGGTGAGGAAAGGATTATCATTTCATAGCAAAAGCTGTAAATGTTGTCAGACCTAAAATTGATCATCCACAGACACATTAATCCTTCCCTGAGCAGTCTGGGGCTGCTTAGTGAAGCAGGGAAATAACGACAGTAAGTCTTGATGATTCTTGCTTGGTGCTTTCGCTCCCCAGGGCTCAGAAACAGGCAAACTTCCCTTCTTCTGCTTCCTATGTAAGGAAACCAAACCAAAACTGTAAAGGTAAAGCTGTCAGAAATACACATCATTGAGGTTTACTTGGATCCTAGTTATTCTTTCCCCTTCCTCTTCCAGAGGTTATATTCTAAGGTCAGGCAGCAGCTTAGTAGCAGATTTGGGAATAAAATCCAACTTTCTGCCATACCCACTGTTCCAGCTCCATATGTCTACAACTGTGATTAGCTGGCTGGAGAAAGATGACATTTACCATGTCACTGAGGGGTTGTAAATGGAGTAAACTCAGTGGATGACCTTGAGGGGGACCTGCAAGCTAATGTAAGAGTGAACTTTCTAAAAAAGACACAACCAGACCAACAAAACGAAGCCAAAACCCCACAACCAGTGGAAAAACAACAAAAGCCCCAAGATGACAGATTCATCACTTGGAGGACTGGGAGAAGCCACATCATCAGGGGTTCTTAGTGTTAGATAGGATAAGGAGGATGTGGAGCTGTTGGAGTGAGGCCAGAGGATGCCACAGAGATGCTGCGAGGGCCGGAGCAGCTCTGCTCTGGAGCCAGGCTGAGAGAGCGGGGCTGGGGCAGCCTGGA
>JAOEHY010037753.1:0-36384 GCA_025447955.1 Psilopsiagon aurifrons | reverse complement strand
AGGTTGGACACAGGGGCTTGGAGCAACTGCTCTATGGAAGGTGTCCCTGCCCGTGGCAGGGGTTGGAGCTGGAGGAGTTTGAAAGTCACTTCCAGCCCGAACCATTAGATGATTCTATAGTGTCAGCCAAAAGCAGAAGTGACAGCAATCGCCTGTGTTGCAGAAGGTTTCATGGCCTGTGCTATGGAGCAGCGACAGGAGAAGGCTGAGCATGATCTCACTGAATGGGTGAGTGATGAGTCTGAAATAAATCATGAAACCTGCCTTTGTTTTAAAATCCTTATTCCATTAGGCATAGGGAATCTGTGAAGGCCACTAAGGAAGTACTGGCACAGAGAGGCAGCTGCTCCATCACATGCGCTTAAGAGTCAGGAACATTTGAATGTATTAAATCTGCACAACTATTCTGCCATTTATCATCATTTCTTACAGGGAAAAAGGAGAGGAGGGAGAATGTAGGGAAAGGAGAAGCTTTAGACAGCATGTGCTGTACCTCCAAAGACATTGCTTGATGCATTCTGCACTCCCTCGCTCTAGAAACCTCGTGGAAAAAATGCCGGCACAGTTTGTAAGACCACAGGATGTTTGTTCCATAGGGAGACAGGAGGTCTCTTCTTCCCTTGGGACAGCCCCACAGCCAGCTGTGGAGGAGCTGAATGTAATTCCATGCTCCTGCCCGTTTTCCAACCATTTCCTTAAATTATTAAGGGAGTTTTACTTGCGTTGGTCTGGACCAGAGCTATTCATACCTGAGAACTTACACAGTCACTAACAGTGATTCATGACTTCGTGTGAACAGTAATTAGCAGGAGATAGTTACATTATGGAACCTTGTAGCGTGCAAACATAAATATCTCCTAGTAAAAATTTAGGGGGGAAATTAAGATGGTTTAATGGATAATACCTTAAAATAAAAGCTGCTGCTTTCTTATTTTGAAGTCTGCTCTGATGTAATTAAGAGTTGTCATTTAGTTGGTGTTAGTGTTGAACTGAATCACAGCGCTGCCTTGGGACTCCTCCTGGGAATCCAGGTGCCATCCGGAGCACGGTGTGATCAAAGTAATGAGTTGCAGTCTTGCTGTGACACAGCAGAAGACAAAGCGGATGCGTGGAAGGAGTCACAGCGCAGAGACAACAGATTGCATTACGCTTGCTTCCTGCCCCACTGCCGCGGCAGGATACCCTCCTGTAGGTATAGCAGCCAGGCTGATTTATGAGGGAGGAATCTGGCCCATTGAAGAGCTCAGCAGTGCTGTAAAATTGTGGTTAAAACCAGCAGTAGGAGGCAAAAAGGCTGTAATTTGTTGAAGAAGACCCTCAATATGCATAAACAGCAAGGTCTAATTCCTGCTCTGAAGGACTGCAGTGTCTCGGCAGATTTGCTAGAGAATAGCTCAGAGGAATAAACACTGCTGACAGCCGGCTGTACGTGGCTCCCAGATGGATGTGTCCTGTCTGCTTCTCTCGCTTCGTGGGTTTGTGTCCCCAGTCTGCTGACGGCCTCCTCTTGGGGCCCAGACCTTTAAAAGTGTGTTTTGTCATGGTCTATCAAGCTTCTGCTACACTCGGGTCATCACAGCTCCGCTCTTTCCTTTACACTGTTCTCCGTGTTGACTCTGGGCCCCATCCTGCCTTTCTGACTGCCCTTCAAGCTTCATTCAGTCACTGCCTTCCCTACCTCAGGTCTTAACTTGGGGCTCCTGCCTTGTGGAAATACCAGCCCCAACCCCAGAGCTGAGTCTTGCATTTCCTCACTGTGCTCTCCCGTGCAGCGTGCACCTCCGTTGCGGTACCACTGGCAGAGCTGTGGAGTTGGCTTGAAGGATACAGAGGATATGAGGCTATCTGTGTGTAGCATCCTATGTATTCACTGGGGGACTTGCGTGGTTTTCCAGCTTACCAAATCCTCATCCATTTGTTTAATAGCCTTTGTGCGTTGCTCTTGCCGATCCTTGGGTTTGCAGACAGTTATCACTTGATCAGTGTTAGTAGGAATGTCACCGAGCAGAGCCAGCCTTGCACCACAGCTTGTGGGTGTTTTTGGTGGTTGACACTGTTATCTCGTGCTCTGAATCCCAGCGCATACCTTGGCATCCCTGTGTAATGAGTCAGGCCCAGCATTGCCACGGCCTGGGCAGAAGGGAGGGATTCTTGTGGAGTGCTTGGCTTTCCTCCCGCATCCCCATCCGTGTCCATGCATGAGCCTTCCTTTGCCGGGCTGTGATCACACTGGAGTTGGAGGGAAGCCTGCCTTGGATTTCCTGCCTTCCTGTCAAATCAGTCCCCTGTGGTGGAGGCATTTTCCTTCCTCACGGAGGGAGGTTATGGCCCATCTCACTGTGCTGATTTAGGGGGAGAGCATCACAGCGTGGCTCCTTGCTGAGGTGGTGTATCTGCTCCTTGCAGCTCTCTGCTCTCTGTTCCAGGTATTTACTGATGGTGTAACACCTTGGAGTATCTTCAGTCACTGCAGTGCCCTGCGATAGGGGAGCTTAATGGGCTTGACAGGATCAAAGCGTTTTCATGCTAAAATGATTATAGCTTAATTTCTGAAAGTGGATTTTCTGTTTCTTATTGTCCCTCTTGAAGCAACCCCAGGCTGTTAAAACACATTCTCCTGCAGGAAACAGAAGAGGGAAGAAAGGGTATCAAGGTGCTTTAAAACACCACCCAACACACCACCACCTTTTCTGACTGTGGGATCATTTAGAAAGGAGAATTATTTGACTTTCCTGGTGCACTATAAAAATGCATCTCCCTGCAGTTACAGTTTGGGTAGGAAAGCAAGACCAGAAGTGTGTGTGCTGCTGTTTTGTGCTCTGCCCACAGATGTATTACCTTTTCCGCAGGATACAGTAGTACTTGTGTTCATAAATAATCAGAGCTTAGGGCAGAGAATCTTTACCAGTGGTGATCGGACCAAAGCACATCGGGCATGACATGTTCTCATTTACTGGTTGGCAATTTCACCACCAAAGCTTAGAAAATAATGGGATTTGTCCGTGTTTGTGGGGTTGTATTGCGTGGTGGTTGGTTGGTTTTATTAACGTGTCGTCGGTGGGAAATGTATTTTGGTCCTGTCCCAGTCCACGCTTGGTTTCATGGGGTCAGTCCAATCAGTTCTTCACTGGTTTACTGGTGCAGCTTATACTGGCTTTTCAGACCAAACAAGCATGACTGTTGAAAACATATTTTGGTGTGATTTCATCTACATAACAGCCCCTTGTTAGTGAGTATTGCGAGTAGAAAGGAACAAACTGTGCTCCCGGGTGACCTGGTAATGTAGGAAACACTTGGCTTTGGATTTCTCCCTCCAGATCCCAAAGAGGGATTCAGTGGTGGGTGAATAGAGTAGGCGAGGACTGATGCTGAGCAATGAAGAGCAGTTTCGTAGTGCAAGGGGCTGGGTGCAGCGGGGCTGTTTCCTGTCCCCAGGGCTGGGCCAGGTTGGATGGAGCTTGGAGCAACTTGGTCTAGTGGAAGGTGTCCCAGCCGGTGGCAGGGAGTTGAGATTGGATGAGCTTTAAGGTCCCTTCCAACCCAAACCAATCTGGTACTGTGAAAGCCGCCGTGCTGCAGTGGTTTGTGTGAGGGGCTGTGAGCCCGCGCAGCAAACTCATGCAGAGGGAAAATAACCCCCCAAAAATGCAAGGTTTTCACAGCTTCTTGTCCTGGGTTTGTGCCAGCACAGCTCCCCACAGGGCTGCCATGGGCAGAGTGGCACATCAGAGTGAGGGGCACAGCTACCTGGAGCATCACTGCCCCAAACACTTGAATCATGGCCCAGAGAGGAGGGTTTGTAGGAACCACCTCAGTAAAATTCCCTGCTGTACTTGGGCTTGCCTGGTACTCCCTGAATGTCACACTCCACACTGTGCTGCAGTGTACAACCCCCTTCCGCAGTTGGGTTTTACTCACCTGTGAAGCTCAGCTTTTAGGAATCTCTTTTCCTGGAAGTGTCTCAGGGTTCCTAAAAGCGTAGAAAGCTCATTGTGTGCGTCTGCTCACTGCAGCGCTCTGCTTCAGGAGCAGCAGCAAGAGGGAGAGCAACGAAAAAGGCCCAGCCTGCCACTCACATAGGAAGAGACATGATTAAAAATACTGTGAAGAATAGAAGGAGTAGCTGTCTTGTTGTTAACTACCATGTCTCATGTATCTCACCCTGCCTGGCTCTCTCTGCTGCGCATTGTGGCCATTTCATTTATAGCATAATTAAGGGATTTACCTTTTAAAGGTCTTGGGTTTGTTTTCAGGTTGAAGCATGGCAGCAGTTAGGCATGAGCCAGAGGATTTACAAGCAGCAAGCAGCCTATGTGAGCAGCATTTACTGGAGGGACCACGGAGAGGGGCTTTCCCTCTCTGTCATGAGAGTGGGAGCTGGGGGCTCGTGGCAGCCTGGGGACAAGGGTGTCTTGGCTATGTGGCAGGAGATCGGCGTTGAAGAACTCTCTGTCCCGTGACGCATGAGGAGCACACGTGTCAAGAAATAATGCAAATTAGGAAATCAGAGTGCCTGGGTTAAGCAGATGGCTTTTATCAGCAAAAATGAACCTGTTTTCTCCTCTCTTTCTCTCTTCCTCCTCCAGAAGCCCTCCAGAGACCGGTAGTGTCAGACTTTGAGCCCCAGGGTCTGAGCGAAGCAGCTCGCTGGAACTCCAAGGAAAACCTTCTGTCCTGCCCTAGTGAAAATGACCCCCATCTCTTTGTTGCACTGTATGATTTTGTGGCGAGTGGGGACAACACTCTCAGCATAACTAAAGGTAAGGTAGCTGGGCAGAATGGTCCTGGGAGGGTGTTCAGTTGTGGAAGTCACTGTGGAATAAATGACATGCACTAAACCCTTGTCAGTTTGTGTTTTACTCTGGGAATTGTTAAACAAATACAACTATTTTACAAAGAGATAACCTTTTAAAAGTTGTAACTGTCTGAAGTTTTTGCATCAGGCAAGAAACTGATTGAGATGTTAAACTTATTTAAACTAAGCTGATTTTAGATGCTGGCCTCTATAATTCTCAAAGTTCAGTTCCTGCATGAAAATGGCTGTACGGACACAGCATTGTCTTACTCAGTCCTGTTCCTCGTGTGTACTCCAAGTCACATCTGCTTACCTTGCTCATTGAAATGCTTATTCACTGTTTAACCAGTCCTGTTCTCTTCCAGCCCCATGAAGCCAACTCAGCTCAAATAAAATTTGCTGGATTAAGTTTTTAAGCTCAAGCAGTGTCAGAGCTGGTGCAGAACTGCTCGAGAGCTTAACAAGCTCCTGAAGTATGTGTGTGACTTTAATTAGCTTTGAGGGGTCTACTCAAGCTTAACGAAGCACGCATGCTCCCTGCTCAGTTAGATACCTATTCCTGTAGGAGACTATTTAATGGCCTGTTAGCCACAAAGAGCCAAGCTTTGTGCTCAGGTTCCAGCTTTGCCATGTGTAAATGTATTGTCTTCTTGTGCCAAGGTGAAAAGCTCCGTGTCCTGGGCTACAATCATAATGGGGAATGGTGCGAGGCCCAAACGAAGAATGGACAAGGCTGGGTGCCCAGCAATTACATCACCCCAGTGAATAGTTTGGAGAAGCATTCCTGGTATCATGGACCAGTGTCACGTAACGCTGCGGAGTACCTTCTGAGTAGCGGCATCAACGGCAGCTTTCTTGTGCGAGAGAGTGAGAGCAGTCCAGGACAGAGATCTATTTCACTGCGATACGAAGGAAGGGTGTACCACTACAGAATAAACACTGCATCCGATGGAAAGGTAGGCTGCAAGCTGTCCAGACCATGAAAGAAAACCTTCCCTGTTTACTTTGTCCACGGACTGCACAAGGTCAAGTAGTAGCAGTTGAATTGATCAATTCTGAACTCTGATCTCAGTGTTCATCCTCTGTAGTTACCATAAACTGGGAGATTTCAACATGGCTGTGACAAAACAGTGTTTCTCCTGTAGCAGAACTTCTGATGAGCTATGATACAGCTCAGTAGTGAAACATCTTGGGATAGGAGATGCTTGAATTGCATCAGAGCTGAAATCAATAGATAACATTAATGAGAGATCCTGAGGATGTATGCTTATCCCACATGCTCAAAAGATAATCTCTTTGACTGCCAAATCAGAAAAGTCAGCTCCTGTTGCTAATAATCTTGTAAATATTAAAGGCAGAATGCTTTCTGAGCTATTCTGCAGTATTTTAAACTCCTGTTTTGATTTCTCTACAGTATTTCAGCGTGATCATTGGACACGGGTAGGCATTTTCACTTCTATATGGGCCTTGTCTCTAGTTTCTTCCTTCTTCCCCTTAGCTAGTTGTGTGCTGTGGCAGTGTTGCAGTGCTGCGCTTTGTGGATGCTGCAGAGATTTGTTAGGTTGAAAGTGTAGTTTTCCACAGGTTTTTGTTTAAATTTTCACAGAAACATTTCTACTGGCATTGGAGATTGGAAAATCTTTTTCTTTTTTAAACAAATCTATTTTAAGCAGCGTCTCTTTAGATCCTGTGCAGAAGTTGAAGTGTGAGTCTGGAGCAAGGCTGCTGAGGCTCTGCTTGCCAGCATCTCGTAGATGACAGATTCTGTGCCATTAAAGTACTTCCAGAAAAAAAAGATATTTAAGAATCAAGTATAGCAGGGGCCCAGCATGGCCAATTTACCTTTGTCCTGCTAGAGCTGTGTTCTTACAGCAATGTCGACAGCAGAGTCTTTCATATGAGAACATAGGGAACCAATATGGATATTTCCTATTTATCAGACTCATCACTCTAAAAGCTTTAATAAAAGAACAGATATCATTCAGTAGTGAAATGCTTTTCATTTGCATTAGCAAACAGATTGGAAGCGAGACAATTCTGACCATGTTATTCAAAGCAAAGTATTTCCAAGTTATGGTGCTTTGATTCTTCCTTTTCCCTCCCATGTAGACACACTGTGGTCAAAATTGCACTGGGAAATGCTGACGTGCAGCATACTTGAAGAACTACATGGGAGTCTGGGGTATTATTCCTCCTCCTGTCTCTCTAGTTGATAGCCCTTCTATTCACATTGATGCTGGCAGACAAGCAGTGTTCACATGTGAACATTTTGAACCCGGGCTTCCTTCAGCTGGCATAAATAAGCATGTGTCTGTGAGGTGATAGCACGTGTTCTCCGTTTTAGCTGTAAAAGGGCTTGGCATATGAAGGCTTTCATCCCAGCAGAGCTGGTTTTATCCCCAAAAAACCAGTTTTTCAGAGGTGCAATAAGCTCTTCTGGTCTGTCCTAGCCAGGTTAACTGTTCATTTTCCACAGTGTTGCTTGAATTGGTGGTTCTGAGCAAAGGTGCAGGTCAGTACAGTTCACTAAAGCAGATCTGCAGCTCGTGGGGGTTGAAGTACAGAATGGAGAAGTGGCAGTGACCAAGAGCTGTGGCTCCTGGGCTTTGGCCCCTCATGCAGGGGTAAGTGGAGAGGTAGCCCCAGTCCTCCCAGTTGCCATTCCAAGGCCCAGCATCCCTGCAGAAGGGGCAGTTTGCCACATCCCTGCATCAGATGCTGCAGTGTTAAACCACCTTGGTTTCAGTCTGTGTTAATGATCCAGCCAGTGAATTGCAGCAGCTTAGAGGCAGGCACGCTGCCTGCTCTGCTGCTTCTGCTGCCCTGTCCCCAGCTGTCAAAGCAGAGGAGCTAGGAAGAGAAACAGCTAATATCCCTGCTTTTCCCTCTGCAAAATGGAGACTGCTGGAGCAGGTTCCCTGCTCCGAGCTGCTCATGTCACACTCTATTACCCACTTCACAGCAGAGCATGGGTCTGATGGAGGAAAGCTCTTACCTTCAACTCCCTGAGCACCTGAGGCCTTCTGAGCCTGCTGTATCGTTAGTCAGCCTGTCCAGGGAATTTAGTGTCTGCAAGTGCTGCAGTAAGGATGAATGGCTTTGGTGGAATCATATCCCGTGACTGGGAGAAAGCACTAAGGGGAGAAAGAGGTATTAGAGGGACATGTGGAGCAGCTGCTGCTCATCACGGAGGTGTGCCATGCATCACACAGCACTACCCAGGCTTTTTCCTGGAGGAAAATGGAAGGGACAAGGAAGAGATTGGAAGTGTGTACACCTTAGATTTGGCACTGTTCATTCTGAATGCATTGGGGTTCAGCAACTTAAAAAAATAAAATCCTCAGGGTATTTTTACTGTATTTCCCAGTTTAATGGGTCATATTCTTCTGGACCACCTTTTAATGTTTTGGTTGGTTAAGGAAGGCATTAAAAATGACCTTTCTTGATTTGGCTGGCACAATGCAGCTACTCCTCTGGTAAACCACTTCCGTGGCGCACAGAACTTGGTTTTCCTGACTTGATAATACTTGAGGCAAAGCCTCCTATTGAGTAACCCAACTGAATAAACAGTGTTGTCCTGCCAGTTCTTCCAATCCTGCTATCCTCAGCATTCGGGGTGATGGGTGCATGTCCTGCTTGAGTCTCTTGGAGTCCCCAGTCACTGAATCGGATGCAGACTTGCATCTTTGTCATGGACCTTCAGGGATGGATTTTTGGTGTGGCTGTTCAGTTTTGTCTGCTGGCTGGGGAGGGGGAATCCCATCATGTAAAGATGCACTGGAGGTTTGCATGGGGCAGTTTAATCATCCTTATAAAACACAGGAGAGAGAGAAGTGGTCTGATGGCAGAGGCTGCAATGGGCAGCCCATTTGTACAAGCAGAGCCCTTGGGACAGGACTGGTGTTACAGTTTGACTGATGATGTATAAACATTACCCAAATACTCACAGGATCATTGGGGTTGGAAGGGACCTTTGGAGGTCATCTAGTCCAACCCCCCTGCCCGGGCAGGGCCGCCCAAACCAGGTTACACAGGAACACGTCCAGGCAGGTTTTGAATGTCCCTCGAGAGGGAGACTGCGCAACCCCCCTGGGGAGCCTGTTCAGTGCTCTGCCACCCTCACCATAAAGAAGTTCTTCCTCATTGAGGTGAAACTTGTTGTGGTTTAGATCTCCAGGATGCAAACTGTGTGAGGCCCTCCATAACCTCGGGCACTGCTGAAATGCTGAGTCTGTAACCTCTGTATGAGTACAGTTAGCAGCACCAGATGGTTTTCTTGGGGGAAATTATCCTGCAAGCAGCTTGAGTTAAGGCTTGGTAATGGGGTCAGTGGAGAAGGGAGGTTGCAGTGAACTCATTGGGCTGCATCTCAGCATGCCCTTCATAGCTGCTCCTTCCTTCATCTTCTTGCGATACGTGCTTCAAATTCCAGATGAAGATTTAAACGCAGCATAACTCTGATTTCCAGGAGTGCTGGTGGGAAGTCAGGCCTTCAGGAGTCAGTGTTGAGATGTAATCAGTGAGAGGTTAGACTCTGCCTACACAATGAGCACATTTAGTGGGTGGATGTGGTTTGTTAAGGTAAATGGAAAACTTCATGTGTGTTTAAGGCATGGAGTGTCATCTTGTGGGTTGGACAGGGTAATCCTGTTCCGTTCCCCATCCTGCTACAGGATTGCTGTAAAACTTTAGCCATTTATTTAATTTCTCTCTCCCTCTGCAACAAATCATATAATCTGTCACACAAAGTACAGATGCCTCTAATTCCAACGAGATTTTGAGGTCATCTTTACAAGCCGTCATAAAAGCACGGGCAGCTTCCCTTTCCATACTTCTCTAATATTATTAGTCCCATATTTTAGTCCTCAGAGTAACATGTGAACTGCTTGTACCACTGCCAATACTAAAAGTCGTTCCCAAACAGGTATGGATTGGTTTAGATCGTGGTTGTACTGGGTAATTCTTGGTGGTCCAAGCCACACAGCTGTAAAAGCCTCTCCTGTTGTCACTTTTCTGTTCTCAGACCATCTGGTTTTAAGGTGATTTCACCTCTTTGACCAGGAAAGATCTAACCTTACAGGAGGTTTTCAGTCAGAGGTAATGATTTTACATCTGTGTTGTTGACCAGTGCCCATCACAAGAATGGAACAGACCACTTGTCTAACTTCACGCAAAATGCTCTGCAGAAGCTTAGGCCAAAAGCAGGGAAGCCGCCAGTTTGCTAGTGACACTCCAAGGAGAATTTAGGCAGGTGAAAATGTCATATCCCAAGTGGTGATAATGGAATCAAGGCACTGAGGTTGACAACTCCCTGTTCTCCAGGAAGTATCCCACAGTCTTTACTGACCAGCCTGTTGAAAAAAGACATTTCAAGCAACAGCATGCCAGTCTTATCCTATTTGCAGCCATTCCTCCCATATTGTTTCAGCGAAGTGCATGTATTTTTCTCCTGAATCCATGCACTTCCCATGTCAGCATTGATCGTTCACAGCTCTGAGACCTAGTTCCAGAGCTTGTGGAGCTCATAGTGCTGCAGCTCGAGTAGAAGCAGTGCGACACTTTTGCTTTCACAGTTTCATGATGTAGTTTGTGTGTATGAATGCTCCAATGTGCATTATGTGTATGAGCTTTCTCTTTCTCTTTGGCTCCTAGCTGTATGTCTCTTCAGAGAGCCGCTTCAACACCTTAGCAGAGCTGGTCCATCATCATTCAACTGTTGCAGATGGGCTCATCACCACATTGCACTACCCAGCACCCAAACGCAACAAGCCCACTATTTATGGCGTGTCTCCAAACTATGACAAATGGGAGATAGAGCGAACTGATATCACCATGAAACACAAGCTTGGTGGAGGGCAGTATGGAGAGGTGTATGAAGGAGTCTGGAAGAAGTATAACCTTACAGTGGCTGTGAAGACTCTAAAGGTAGGACTCAAATCTTGGAGTATTCCAGTTCATTAAGCAGGAAGCATGTTCAGGCTGGCTGCTGCCCTGTTTACAGTTGGGTCAGTGACTGCCCTTCCTTTGTGTGCTGTAGGCTTGGAACAGAGTATCTTTGGAAGAGCTTGATCCTATTATGGTTTTATGTGATACCCAAAGCACTCATATCTAAACAAAGGAGGACATTAACAGTGTAATTTTTACTCTAGAATAGATGAAGCTATAGCAAAATAAATAGAGTCCTAGATTGTGGTGAAGGTGAGCTGTTCATGGATGGGTACACTAACACAAGCTGGTGTCGTAAGGAAAGTTGTGGATTGTGAGTCAGTCAATTTGAAATCCAAAGGCTGTGCTTCAGGGAGGCTTTACATGTTCTGGTTATGTGGCATCTTTCCTGAAAGACAAGCTCTCTGTGTACCTGGAAGACTTAAGCAGTTCTCACAGCTGCTGCTTTTCAAAAGAGAGAAGTGGAGGAAAAAGTGTATCTGAGCTAAAATACATTAAAATGTATAAGTGTCTTTAATGAAGAACTGGATTATCAGCTCTGTTTCTGGCTCTGCTCCCTGATTTGTGTGCCTTGGTTTCCTTGCCTCTTGAAATGCAAATAATGCTTTGGGAGTTCATGAGGTCATTGCTTAATTCATTTATGTTTATAGAAATGTCTTGAGATCTTCTGGCACCATCCACACACATTGCATTTGATTGCTTAATAAGAGTTTATATTAACTTGACACCATGTTCTCTCTCCTCCGATGGGGATGTGGTTTGGTCTTGCAGAAACAAACAGACCAGGGGATTTTGTTTGTTTCTTTTTTGTTTCTTGCAGTGGAAAATCTGAAGTGGAGGGAACTGTGGGGATGCTTCAGTGCCAGGGGAGGAGCGTTTCCTTGATTTGGGGAAAATATTTCTTCCTTACTCTCGAGCAGAGGCTACCACAGTATTTCGGGGTTGCTATGGTTGCAGAAAGTATTTTCATTTTGGCCTTCTTTGCACTCTGAAGATTCCTGTTGCTGCCTGGAGGAGAGTCCAACAGCCTGCTTGCACAGGCAGCGAGTGACACCTAGTGTTATCCCTGCTTGTACCCGGCGCTGGGGACCGCAGGGCTTACTCCGGAGCATTGCAGTGCAGGAGCTGGGATGTGACCAGCTTGAACAAAACACCAGTGAAAAGGAGAGAGCAGCTTCTTCCTGGAACGTCTTTTGCTGCAACATCTTCTTTCCTGCTTCTGGTTGTGTCGTGTGAGGATACTCAATGTCTTCAGACTTCTCAGTTCACTCCAAACCAGCCATTGCTTTCATATTCTTCTCTCCAAAACCCATCAACAAATGCAGATTGCATGTTATCCCATAAAGGTTGTTGTGCATAAGGAGAGGCCTTAATACATGCCATGGCTGCTTCAAATACATCAAATAAATATTTAATGAAACACGACTAAAAGTGCTTCATAATGCAGCATGGAGCAGCACGTTCCACTGGGAAATGTAAGAATAACTAAGAAGAGAGTTGTGAAAACACTTCAACCTGCAATTATGCATACTAAAATCATCCTTAAAAGCAACTTTATAATCTACCTTCCTTGAACCCATCAATCTGCTGCTCGACAGGTGGGATTGTAGCTTTCTTCATAGTTTTGGGAAACATTTTCAAATCACGTTTATATCTCAGTTCTACTGGGGAAAACAGGCCCTGTGCAGCATCTGCACAAGCATTCAAGTGACTCACTCTGTTTTCCTCAGAGATAATATCTCTCAAAACTTTATATGACTCTTCTTGTTCCTTCCCCATCTGTTCCAGATACCTACATAAGATAAAGGAGATGGAAGACTAAAAGAGGAAAAGAAGAATCCTTCCAGCATCTTTTTTAATAGCACTGCTTATGAGCACCCATTTGTTGTTCAGTTTTCTATCGAGTGTCTAAACGTAGCTCGTAGTTGGCGCAGAACTCTGGATCACACAAGAAAGCAACCGAAGCAGCACACGCTGTTCCTCGCTTGTATTTAGCTGGGAAGTGCTAGACGATGTTTTGGTGCCTAGATGTTTCCCAGTAAAATGTATCAATGGAAGCTCAGTTTGTTGCACAAGACACAACAGTGGTTGTTGTTAGCACAGGACACGCTCTGAATTTGTGGGTTTGACGCCTGATGTTGATGGAAAGGGGCAGGAGTGGAGCTTTGTGACCTGCGTAGCGTTGGACCAGTGCAGCCTGCTGTGACTGCGGGCAAAGCGTGAGGGCCATTTGATGGCTGAACTGTTGTGAGCTGGTCCACCTCAGCACATTTCTTACTGCAGATCTCAAGTCTGCATCTGTTAGGACTGCCTCTTCCTTCCCTTTTTGCCTTCCTCTTTTTTCTTCCCAGCAGAGAAGCCTGTGTTTTAAATGAGGCAACTTGTCACCCTCATGTCCCTTAATGCCATGGCAGGCTCCTGTGCTCTGCTAGGAATATACTGTATAGCCAGAACTGTCTTCCTTCTACCATGGGTTTGTGCAGTGGAAGATGGAGAGTGGTTAAGCTTGGTCCTTTGCATGAGATCAGATTTTCAGAGAGGTCGTTGTTACAGTAGCTCTCTGTATGTGTCCTTCCTATCAGTTTGGTCACAGTGAGGTAGAAGGTTTGAAGCAGAGGAGCAGCCTTTCAGGACCTGTAAAGCATGCACAAGATAAATGCGTATTTAGGGTAATTTTGCAACCTGGATTATTAACCCAGTTTCCTTTGCCAAAGAGAACAGTTTAAGGTTCTGCTCACTAGGACCTTTGGGCTATTAGATTTGACAGAGTGTGTTCAGCAAATCTCAGCTGCCAATCAAGTTAATTGGCAATGAATAGGAAATGATTGAATGAAACTGTTGGGAAAATGTTCCCGTTGCTAACTGCAAAGCAGAGAGCTGGCCGGATCTTGCAGCAGCAGCCCACTGTTATCATTCTCACCAGCAGCAGTAAATCCTTTCCAATCCTTCCTTGAAACACTTCGTCCATGTAGCCTGTCAACATTAATCCATCGCTGAAAAAATATATGGATATAGAAAGAAACATTGCTTTCGGAACAGATCTGTATTTTTGCACCTCTTCGGAATGACCTTCCGGCCATTTGGGGCATATTTGAGTCAGAAAATGTATCTTTTGAGCAAGATTGTATCTTCCTTGCTTTGTGTTGTGCCAAGTAACTTTATGGCGTTCAACAAATAGGTAGTGACGCGTCTGCCCAGAGCAGTTACATCATGGGTCAGGCTCTAAATGCCAGGAATGAAATCTGGGAAACCTTGTGCTTTCAATTACGGAGTCACTGGCCTCCCTGTCTGGAAGGGAGGATTTCTTGCTCTTGCCCATTGAATCTGGGGACCCAGCTTCTGCAGTATTTGATTGTGCTGTGTCCTTTCTTTTATGTTCATTCTTATTTCTTCTCTTTTCTGTTTCTTGTCTTTTTTTTGCCCTGTTAAGAGCAAGCACAATTTTCCTTTTCAGCCGCTGAGTGGTCCTGCGAGAGGCCCTTCACAAAAGGCATATGGATTTTCTTGCCCCCAAAGGCTCCATTAGAATAAGAATGATAAAAAATATATATATTTTCTAAATCCAACAAAACCCCTCAGCGTTCCTAACTCCCTGGCATTGTGGTGTGGCTACAGGGGAAATACTACCTTGAAAGAACTATGGCTTATGTTGTCAGTTTGCAGTTCTTTTTGTGTCCTCACACACAAGTCTGTTCCTTCTCTGTGCATGCTGTCCTTGCCAAAGCTTTACCATTGTTCTGCAGGAGGATACCATGGAGGTGGAAGAGTTCTTGAAAGAAGCTGCAGTAATGAAGGAGATCAAGCATCCGAACTTGGTGCAGTTATTAGGTAAGTGCTAAATACCAAGCAGAGGGATTTGGACTAAACCCTTGTGCAGTGATATGGATGGTAAGGAGCAGATAAGCTGCTTACCATGCCAAGGCTTTAAATACAGACACTTATTGTCTGGCAAAATTCACAATTTGTACCACTAATGCATGATTTTTAATGATCTCGTCTCCCTAATGTTTAACTTGCCAGAGCTCAAAGCAGGAAATTGAACTTCTCTCTTAACCAATTCCAAGCAGAACTCATTCTTTCTGTGAGCCCCATATTTCCACCTTCTGGAGGTATAAATTGTCCTGAAGATTCACTGACATGCTGAAACATTCGTTGTAAGCTTTATGTTGGTCCCTAGGGGTGTGCACCCGGGAACCTCCTTTCTACATCATCACTGAGTTCATGACATATGGGAACCTGTTGGACTATCTGCGTGAGTGTAACAGGCAGGAGGTGAATGCTGTGGTGCTGCTCTACATGGCAACTCAGATCTCCTCAGCCATGGAGTACCTGGAGAAGAAAAACTTTATTCACAGGTAGGAAGGGCAGTGAGCACCCCTGAATCTCAAGCACAGAACACCCTGTGATTTATTTCCCTGCCTTTCAGATCACTATGGCATTGACTTTGGTATCCTATATTTAACACACGAGTGCATTGTGTTCTGATACAGTACATTAACCTGTCTGTAGGTTGGTCTTCTAATTGTTTTCCTCTCAGTTTTTCTCTTACCTGTGAAGTAGATGCAGGTGAAAGACACATCACTGCTTTCTTATTTTGGGCAAGGGCCTTAAAAGTAAATGCTTCCCAAAGTAACAGGCTCTTAATGGACCAGATAAACTACTGCTCTTCCTTGATTCTAACAGCCATTAACTGCTGCAGTTGGTGTTGCTGGATGCATGCAGGCGCTCACAGCAGAGCCACCCTCTTAGTGCCTTCTCATCCTGTGTTCTTTCTTATTTCTTTCACTTTTCTTCCATGCTCTGTAGGGATTGTTTCCTGCTATTGTCCAGACTGCACATGCACTTTAATAAGCATCTCTGCAGTCATAAAAGTCTCGAAGACTCTGACCTTTAAGTGTGCTGCAATTATGGCAGGAGCTTTGCATTCTTCATCTGTAGAAATGGCCTCCTAGCAATATAATGACACATCCTGCATGAAGGTTTGAGAGGCGCTGAGCTTTATACAAGAAGCTGCCTGTGCCACAGTGTGACCTTTCCTGCCCAATTAACTGGAATATGAAATTAGCACATGGTTTTTCATAGAGACAAATATGAAGATCATGTGTAAAGTTGTAGGTGCTCCTCCAAGTCATGCGTTGCCTTTGCTGTCTGAAAGGCCTCTTTAAATGCTTTTGTCAGTCAATAAAGCGAACGATGATTCTGCCAATTAAAATTTCCAGCCTTTGATTTGGAAGTATTTCACCCCTTCAGCCTGGAGGAAGTCAACTTCATAAACTGCTTTGTATGAATCCCATTTATCTGCTCTCCTTTTCATTTCATTTCCTCTTATTTCTGATGATCCATCTATCTAAAATAAATAGTAGTGATTTTCCTTATCAGCCACCCCCATACCCACCTACCCAATTATTTTAAGAGTGTTGTCACAATTCACATCCATGGATTCAAATGCTGGGCTGCAACCTCATTTAATGAATCAGGAAGGAGGAGGAATTTGATTATGAAGAGGAGCTTTTATTTAGACACACATTGTAGTAATCAAGCATTGATAAGAAGATGTATTCAAAAACACTGTGAAAAATTAATGGGTATGTAGTAAGACGTGCTTTTATTTATTTATTTATTCCAATTGAGCAGAACAAGCAAAAGAAGCAGCAGTGTCTGGCTCATACCTAAAGATCTCGCTCGAGCCTGCTGCTAGAATCAATTTTTAGTTCAGTGTGACATAATTTGGGATACTTAACAAAACCTGCTATTAGGAGAAATGTATTTGTGCATTATGTTTTTACACTCCAGAAGCATTTCCGAGGGTTCTAACAGCATTTATGAGCCAGGGAAGCAGTAAGTGCACTGTGCACATCTCTCACCTGCCAAGGTAGAGGCAGGTAAAAAAATGTGGAGGAAAAGCTTAATTTGCTTCTGGCTCAGGTCTTTAGAAGCATGAGTACTGATAGCAGGGGCTACAGCAGGTTCGAAAAGGCCACAGCAAGCTATGAAAGGGTTGTGAAATGTGGTATTCTTTGGAGGAAGAAGAGCGTTGCTGGGAGCTAAGCCTGGTGCTTGAGCAAGGCCTAGAACAGGAGTTCTGGAGAGTGACTGGTGTTGGCAGGGGTGACTGAAGTGCTGGAGAGGTGGGCAAGAAGTGAGGCAGTGAGACTTGGTTTATTCAGTGCTCATCCTCAGCTATTGATAACTTGAGCACTGACATTTCTTTAAATTATTTTTATCCTGAGGGTGGCAGCTTTTATTGAAAGTGAGGGGGCTTCTTGAAGCTTTCACTTCAAATGAAATAAAAAACAGAGAAAGAAAAAGTTTGGATGACAGTCTTACAGAGCTGGAATGGAAAATAACTTTCCCTCTTACATGGATGTGTAGAGCTACATCATTTGTGTGCATGAAAATGATCACCCAGGCCCAGGTTTCTTTGGGAAGAGCAGGTTTCCTTGCTGTTGCTGGAAGTGAGATGGTAAAGGCTTCTCACTGCCTGGTTTTGTTCTTATTTTTAGGGACCTTGCTGCCAGAAACTGCCTTGTAGGGGAGAACCACTTGGTGAAGGTGGCAGATTTTGGCCTGAGCAGGCTAATGACGGGCGACACTTACACAGCCCACGCCGGAGCAAAATTCCCCATCAAGTGGACTGCCCCAGAAAGCCTGGCCTACAACAAGTTCTCCATTAAATCTGACGTCTGGGGTAAGATTTTGCATGTATGAATGAATGCAGATGAGTGTCATCTTGGCCAGGGCTGTGAGCTGAGGACGTTGTGGAACGTTTCAGGAGGGAGCACATCCTCTGGTTTGACCCATATTGTTCCATGAGCTTGTCAGGGTGCGGGAACTAATCTCTGCTAAGTCAGTCCTTGAGTGGAGCGCTGAGGATGCCAGCCTGGCTTTTTGTGCTTGAATCATTGGCAAATACGAAAGTAAAGGATACTGTAGTGCTTATAGAAATGTATGAAATGGGGCGGGGGGCACCACTACTACTGCCTTAATAGGCACAGGATGATGAAGCGCTATACGGCTGTACAGCCAGGCACTTTCATTTTCAAGGAGGAAAGCGAGAATCTGGTTCATTCTGTATTAAAAAAGCCCCCACAACTGTCTGTGTATCTGTCTGGAGATAGCTCCAAGCTCATGTTTCTGCATTTTAAAAGACTAATCTTTAGAATGAGATGAGGAAGAATCAGAGGGAAAATTTGATGACAAATGGTTATTGAGGAGCCCTGAGGTGCTGGTGATAAGCGTAGGCTTAACTAAATGGAGCTATATTCTATCAAATCTGACCGCAGAAAAACTCATTGTACTTTTTATCAGCCTTTCTTTGGGTTTTATATCTCTGCCATAGCTGTTGGTCAAATCCTCAAAGGTGTCCAGTGACATGAGATAGAAGCTCGTGGGATGTGGTCCCAAAGGCACTTGGAAAATGTGATCCTGAGCATCTTCTATATAGAAAACCACAGACAGTAGTGAAGCAGCCATGAAGTTTTCTAGAGTTTGGGGAAAACTGCAAAGAAAGGCTTTATCTTGAAGAAATTGATGAAAAAAGTTTGATAGGCAGGGGAGGAAACCCAGAAGAACCTCCCAAGGAGTATGCAGTTGTGACCAGGGTGTTTCTTCTGTTTTGGACTTGCATGTGGTGGTGTTGGCTGCTGCTGGTATCTGCTACAGCCTCAAGGATAGATGCGTCTGTCTCACTGTGGTGGCTGCAGGATCTCTGTTTCATTCAAATAGGAGAGTACTTGGAGAAGAAAGATCCAAAAGAGTATTGGATACCTTTAATTAGGGTTAACGTAGCCTCGCCTGGTGAGAGCTTGGGCAGAGGACTTTGAGATCTGATTAGAGCAAGCCAACTGTCCCCGGAGGCTATGGCTGCTGCTGGGCATGCCAGAGTTTAGATGCTTTCACCTCAGTGCCTCCAGACAGCAATCAAAGAAAATCGTGCACAGAAACGTCTAATGTAAATTGCCCTTGGTGGTGTTACCATGTAATGTGATGTGATTTCCTTACTTATGCAGAATTGTAATCGCTTTCTCTTCAGGTTAAGAACAGAATAGGGTGACTGAACTAATTACATGCAGGTTGTTGAACTGCTGTTGAGCTTATTCTGTGTGCTTGACTCCTGGGTTAGCTGCCTGACCCTGGTGTTGACCTGCATCCCCATCGACTTTGGGCACTTGAATGCCTGTTTCAAGACCCTTTTTGTGCTCTCCCTTTTCCCGTTCAGCTCTCCCTGTGACCAAACTGCCTCACCCTCGCCCTGTCTTCTCAGTAGCAACTGCTAGAACTTCCCTCTCATGCTGCTTCCAAGGTTTCCCCTCCCGATCATGCTACAGCTAAACAAGGGCACCCCAAAACCACTGAGCTATTAAAGTGTGCCAGTCCTTTAGGCAGAGATTGCAGATGAGAGAAGCTGTCAAACTGAGGGAGAGACTGCAGTGCAGCAGTGAAACCCTTTCAACTAATCCACTGTGAAGTCTCTTAATTGTGCCTTTAATAGGACTTGAAGGATCTCAAGGCATTCAGGTTTGAGACAACTGATACATAGAAAATTAGTCTTATTCTACCCTGTCATATCGCAGGAGACTTGTCTGTGCTGACGAAGAGGCTTGTTACGCTTCTTTAACGTTTAAGCTGCTGCTGAGCATGGGATCTGAGCCACCCAGAGCTGGTTTAAGTGTGCAGCACTGTTTAGTAACTACTCCCACTAAATATTCTCTTACATTTAAGGTGAAAACAAGGCTTATTGATTTTTTTTTACCCCTGTTTTCTTTTGTTCTTTCTTTCTCCACTGCAGCCTTTGGCGTTCTGCTGTGGGAAATTGCAACCTATGGTATGTCCCCTTACCCAGGCATTGACCTGTCTCAAGTCTATGAGCTGTTGGAGAAAGACTACCGCATGGAGCGCCCCGAAGGCTGTCCTGAGAAAGTCTATGAGCTCATGAGAGCATGTAAGTGTTCTTCAGACCTGCAAATGCTGCTTTTTAGCTCCGCTGAAGTGCAGTAAAAGCGCTGGTATCTGGCCACATAGATCAAGGCATGAAAAACCCCCTGCCAGTTGCAGTGAAGGTGTGACACTGTGTAGAAATGTTTGGTTAAAGCTGCTTTCCCCAGAAGATGAACACACGATGAAACCGACCATTCGTCTCTACTGGGAGCACGCAGGCCTGGGGGAGATGTGTGTTGTTCATCTCACTGTTTTCTTTGTCTGCTTTTCCCTGACAACTCAAAGAAAAGCTTGTGCTGTAAGGGTGAAGCAGGAGCTTTATTAGGCTTCTTGCAGGACTGGCTGTTACTCTTCCACTGTGGCCTTTTGGTACGTGACTTAGTGCGGTACATTTATTTTCTTCGAGCAGTGCTCAGCACCTACTGTTCCGTACTGACATGGGAACCTGATATAAAGGGTGCTAGGTGTCTGCAACCATCACTGAGCTGAAGTGCTTGCAGGCACCCATATAAACCAGATTTCTATGTCAGTGTTTTCTCTCACTCATTTTATAAAAAGGGAACTGCAAAGCCAGCTCCTCCTGGTGCAGTGCACTGAATGTCTAATGCTGGTGGGAAGTTCTGAGTGGTGGTGTTTCTCTTTCAGGCTGGCAGTGGAGCCCTTCCGATAGACCTTCCTTTGCTGAGATCCATCAGGCCTTTGAAACCATGTTTCAGGAATCCAGCATATCAGATGGTAGGTCTGGGTTCCTCTTGCACCAGCAATTCAAGGGATGGGAAAAGGACCACATTGTTCCTAAGCTGTTCTGCAGTGAAACTCAGTGCTAAGTTATATACTGCCTGGTGTAAGCAGCATAGAAAGCAGAGGTGTCTTTATATGAGAGCTTTGTTTCTGGGCACGCGATTGATTTTAAAGGGCAAAGTGGCTGGAACAGCCGTAAGGAACTTCTGCTTTGTGTTGTTTGCTTTTCTTTTGTGCTGTTAACTCTGAGCAGCGCAATAGGGTTTTTTATCTTCTGTGGATTGTAGTGATTGGTTTTTGTCTGTGTGTTGCAGAGGTGGAGAAGGAATTGGGAAAGAAGGGCATGAGGAGCGTGGTGAGCAATTTCTTGCAAGCCCCAGAGTTACCGACCAAAACACGAACATCGAGGAGAGCTGCTGAAAGCAAAGACGCCAACGAGGGCTTGGAGACTGCACATGCTCGAGGCCAGGGGGAATGTGGTAGGTTTTAATTAAAGTCATTATTCCTTCAGGAAATACAAAGCGAAATAAAATGTGTGTCCTGCTCCAAGTCTTCACCTAGGCAGAGCTGTGTCTAATAACAGGTGCCATCTCTCTGTACCAGTATTGTGCTTCTGGGTGACAGGCTGCTGAGCTTGCTTCCGTGGGTTCAGAGCTCCTTTTATTATCTTTTGCAGAGGTAGGTTGCTAATCCTGGGACCAGATCCAGCAGCTGAGAGTGTGAGTCCTTAACTGCAGCGGGATCAGCTCTATACCTGCTGTTGCTTAGAGAAGCCCTAGGAATTCTTTCAACTTAGTGGCTGTTGGCTTGCAGCTCCCTATAGACCAGAGCCTGGGCACAGAGCTCTCTGATCATATCCTATTCCAGTTCCCTGGTAGGAGCTATCAGTGGGGTCGCCCACTGCTTCCAAGTGTTGGGTAATCTGCTGTGTTCAAGCCACTTTACACTACCGTGTTGCATTATTTAAAGCAGGACAATTGCTCGGGTTTAGCAAGCCCCATAAGGGAGGTTTCTTCACTGTTCCATCCTACCAGATTTGTGCTTGCAGCACTGAAGAGTATTACTCTTGGCAGATACCAAATATAATTTCAGCAAGGGACAGAAAGGTATTTACAGAATCTTCTATAAAATTAAACTCTCATTCAGTCAGTTTCTTCAAGCACTTGCCTTCCATTCTGAGGTAATAGAAGCAGTGATAAGATGCTGCATGTATACAGGAGACTTATATCTAGTTCATTTGGAAAATAATAAGGTAAAACAAAAGACAGTGTATTTTCCATCTCCTGTTGAGGCTGCCTTCTCTGGCCATTCATGTGACTGACCTTTTCTGTGTAATGTCACATTCACCTAGCAGTAGATGCTTCAGTAGCAGATGTACATCCAGGCAAAGAGAGGAAAAAAGAGGGGATGTAAAATGTTGGGAAAAGGAAGTATCAGCAATTTAAGAAGGTTATTTACCATATATAGGAAATATAATTGCCTGCTATTGCAAGCTTTGAAGTAAAATAACTTCATTTAAATACTTAAGGGTTTTGAGAGATTCAAGTGCAGCAGGAATAATATGATTTTAACATTATGCTGGGAATCATTTCACTCTTTATTGTGAAAGAAAATATTTCACATTAAAGTTCCATTGCAGTTCCCCCTTCTATTGTCAGTGTTTCCATAGCAAGGAAGCTGATCCTGTGTGCAAGCTGCTAGTTTTCTGTGTCTCCACAGTAAGGTCTTGTAGAAGCGTACTGTCTTCTCAAAGTACACAGCTATTTTTCTTCCAGAATCCCTTCCTCAGCCAAAATCCTACCCAGAGCATGATAATCACCAATATGTGACTAAGAAGCATCCTCCTTTTCCCCTATGACTCTGCTTCATCTCCCTTCTTGCTGCCTAGTTGAGCTGTAATGTCTATGTGCCCTGAAGGCTTTCCTCCTCTGAATTAGAATGCCATCTGAGTGCCTGGCCTGGGAATGAGACCCCCTGTCAGTCAAATACAGAGACCTTCAGGATTCCGTATAAATTTATTATAAACCACTATTCATTTTTAAATACCTCTTGTAAGTGGAGAAAGGGTCACCCATCATTTCCTTTTGGAGCAGTGCTGCTGAAGGAGGCTGCTATTACCACTTCCCTCTATTATTGCACGGAGCTGGCTATCGGCGTGGTGGTAGGACCTGCAGTGTTCAGCTATCAAAGGGTGCCATGATTTCTGCTTATGAAAAAGTTATTTCCATTCCCCACAAAGGATAACATTAGGAAAAGAGGTTAGGAGTATCAGAATTTAAGTGCCCAATGAGGCTGGGGATGGAGGTGGGTTACAGAGATGTCTTATTAATTCAGATGGTCAGCTATTCGAAAGGCAGCAACAGCTCAGGGACTGAAAGTCTCTTAATATTTATCTTCTTCACAGTGTGATGTTTAGACAAGTCTCCAGATATGAGGGTGGAAATCCGAACATAAACATTTCGTGTTTGTCTGTCGCTGTTTAAATCAGAAGCCTACAGGGAAAGTAGTTTGGCAGCCAAATCCTGTAGAAGCCACCTTAGAAGTGAATGTATACAGGATTAGGGACCACATTCAGTGCAGAATTGAGTGTGGCTGTACTTGCTTCATTCACGGTCTGAAGTTGTCTCTCATCACAGAACCTGCACCTTTTGGAGGTGCTGCTGAAGTGATCCTGGAAGAAAACTGATTGTTGTGGCTCTTGAAGCAACACTCAGTAGACTCTTTTCTTTCCCTTGCAGATCCTCTGGATCATGAACCTGCTATTTCCCCCTTACTCCCACGGAAGGAGAGGGCGGCCCTGGAGAGCAGTTTGAATGAAGATGAGAGGCTGCTTCCAAAAGACAAGAAGCACAACCTCTTCAGTGCCCTCATCAAGAAGAAGAAGAAGACTGCCCCTACCCCTCCGAAACGGAGCAGTTCCTTCAGAGAGATGGATGGCCACTCGGACCGCAGGGCGGGTGGAGAGGAGGAGTGCAGGGATCCTGGCAATGGAGCTTTCATTGCACCCCCTGCAGACCCAGCTGACCCCTCCAAGTTCCAGAGCTCCAGCAATGGGGCTGGTGTCACCAACGGGGTTGTCCCTGGGAACTCTGGACTTCTCTCTCCCCATTTAGGGAAAAAGTCCAGCACGATGAGCAGCAGTCGAGGGGTGGCTGGTGAAGAGGAGAGTAGTTCCAACTCCAGCAAGCGTTTCTTAAGGTCCTGCTCAGCCTCCTGTGTGCCCCACGGAGCAAAGGACACTGAGTGGAAATCTGTGACTCTGCCTCGGGATTTGCAGTCCACAGGACGCCAGTTTGATTCCTCCACTTTTGGGGGACACAAAAGTGAGAAGCCAGCGCTGCCTCGGAAGCGGGCAAACGAGACCAAGACTGACATTGCTGTCAGGGGAACAGTGACCCCTCCTCCAAGGCTGCTTAAGAAAAATGAAGAGACCACTGATGATGTGTTCAAAGATGCAGAGTCGAGCCCTGGCTCCAGCCCTCCCTCCCTGACACCAAAACTTGGCCGTAGGCAACCTGCTGCCCCTCCTTGCTCCAGCGTGCTCCACAAGGATGATGGAGTCAAATCCAGTGCCTTAGGTACCACTGTGACGATGGACCAAGGTTCTGCTGCCAAACCCAACCCTGCTGGGTTCGTGGGTGCCAGCAAGGCTTCCTCTGAGGAGCCACGACTGAGGAGGCTCAAGCAGACCTCGGAGTCAGCAGGGAAGGACAAAGGGAAGTTGTCGAAGCTGAAACCAGCACCTCCACTTCCACTCTCTTCATCCTCCATCAGTAAGCCTGGGAAGGTTTCTCACAGTCCCAGCCATGAAGCAGCAGCAGAGGTGGTGTCTGGGCCGAAATCCAAACAGTTGACTCAGGTTGGAGAGGCTGCAAGCAGTGATGCTGTCAAGCCAAACCAGTCAGGGGAAGGTGTGAAAAAGCTGGGGATCCCTTCTGTACCAAAGCCACAGTCCTCTACAAAGCTGCTGATGGGCACAGCAACCCCAGCTGCCTCTTCCTCATCAGTACCCTCTGCCCCAGGGGGGGACCAGCCGTCATCTACAGCCTTCATCCCTCTCATATCCACCAGGGTCTCGCTGCGAAAGACGCGGCAGCCCCCGGAAAGGATTGCCAGTGGCACCATCACTAAAGGGGTGGTGTTGGAAAGCACTGAGGCCCTGCGGATCGCCATCAGCAAGAACTCTGAACAAATGGCAAGCCACAGTGCTGTCCTGGAGGCTGGCAAGAACCTCTACACCTTCTGCGTGAGCTACGTGGACTCCATTCAGCAGATGAGGAACAAATTTGCCTTTCGGGAGGCCATCAATAAGCTGGAGAACAGCCTACGGGAGCTTCAGATCTGCCCAGCAACGGCTGGCAGCGGGCCTGCAGCCACCCAGGACTTTAGCAAACTTCTCAGTTCAGTGAAAGAAATCAGCGACATTGTTCAGAGGTAGCAGAAACCAGGTTAAAAACCAAAATAATAATAATAATAATAACATAAAATCACAATGGGCCAAAGCCAACTGTGGAGAGAGCAACATGTGGACTGGCAAAGGACTGTGGGCGTTCAGGTTAGGGCTGTGCGATAGACACAGACTGTGAATGGATGCCCCAGCTCCAAAGGGCAGGGCTGCGTTCAAGAGGCACCTTCCACCCTCTTAACTCAGATTCCCTGTGTTTCATATACTTGTAATCGTCTTATCTGTGGAGTTCTTGCCTTGTGGACTACAAGTCTAAATGCTGATGTCACACCATGCCTTTTTAGTAATATTTTATTGTTCGGGACAGACCATTAAGACTGAAGCCAGACTGATGGACGCTGAGGTGCCATCCTCCTCAGGAGGAGCTTCCTAATGCGTTTTCATTCCTCCCTCTGCCCCACTGTACGCAAGGATGAGTGTCTGAATAGCAATATACCCACTGTGTTACTTGGGAGAGCTGCAGCGCGTGTGCCTGGCCCGAGTCTGACATACACCTGGCATTAATGCGATGGATTTGGTGCTTGGGAGGGAAGCAGGGAAATGGTTAATGTAAGGGGAGTTTTAATGCCAGAGTGCTACAAGTGATGTTTGCTCAAATTCTCCCTGTGATTCCACCTGGTGCCCTTCGGTTCTTGTTTTCATTGATTCTGAATGCTGTTGAGGTGAATTGCTTGGGTTCAAAATGTTGCAGACAGCACTCGCTCATGTAGTGGCACAGGAGCCTGTCTGTGGATCTCCCTTGGTAGTGAAAAGAGGCCATTGAAGGTCTGAAGAAGGATGTGCTATCGCACTCTTGTGATACCTGGTGTTGACCAGGCTAGTGTTTGGGGTGGAGGGTTGCAGAGACCAGGGAGCAGAAGGATGGTGCTGAGCAAGGCATTGCTCCCTGAAGGACCGGAGGGTTGCAGCAGGGGAGGTGGCTCAGGATGAGTTCAGAGACACCGCAGTGCCTCAGTTGCGCTCGCACATCATGGATGGGTGAGAGCTGCTGCTTCTCTCTTTGAATTTCCAGCTCTTTGCTCTACAAGGGGAGGTGGGACCTGGCTGCTGCCCTCCCTTAGAGACCTGTCCTTTGAGGGGCCCGGGTGCCTCCCTGCCTGTGCCAGTGAAGATGCCAGCACTTTGGGGTTAAAACCATCACTGCCCTCATGCCAGTGTGGTTCCATCCGGCATCAAACAAGGATCTGTGAAGACTGCAGATGCTTCTCTTAGGTGCATCTCCCAAGGAAACTGCCACAAAACGCTGACAGCAGGACTCCTGGGCTTCCTTTCCAAGGGCCTGTGACCTTCCCAACTAATGCAACACGACTGGGAACTAACTGTGACTTGGGACAATGGTGAAAGAACAAGGTTTAGGGCTATTAACAGTGCAATTTAACTCCTCTTAACAGTTCCAAACATGAGGAAAAAGAAGCGTTTTCCATGTTCCTGTTCCCCTGTAACTCTTGTGACCCCTCTTGTGTATCTTAAACACTAATTGCCTTCAATTGTATTTTATGCTGTTCTCTTTGGGACTGTTTTTGTATATGATTTCTAGTAGTTCACTCGTGTGTGTTCACGCCATTTCTCGCCCTCACAAACAGCCATGACTTAACACATGACAAATGTTCAAAGGAAAATACACACTTCTGCCACAGGCTGCCTTGAAAAACGTAAGGAGAAAACCCCCAACCCAACCCTTGGACTGTCTCTTTCCTGGAGGTACTGTTTTTACTTTGATAACATATTGTGCCACTATATTATACATTTGTATCTCGTTATTACACACTTTTGTAGACTTGTCTTTTTTACAGTGTGTAAATAGCTCTGTCCTTCGTCTCTGTGATACCTGAGGGGGCTGTTTCCCCTTGAATTTGGTCCAGTACAGATTGTTTCTGTACGTGACTTTCAATTCTTCCTTTTCTCTCTTTCATTTTTTGATTTATTTTTTATTCCAGTCTCTCTTGCGTAGTATATTTAAAAATAAATCAATGTTGAGGAAAACCTGTGTTTGTGTTGGAAGCCTCTTCTAACCCTGGTACCTCCCCTTTTGGACTCCAGGTCCAGAACCGGGTTCCCTGTGTCAGAGCCAGACAGCAGCATCTTTCCATGCCTTTTTGGTCTGGCTCTGAAAAGTCAGGAGAGAAACAAGATGCACAGAATGAAGACTGTGTCATCATCTCTTTTGAATCACTTTGCTGTTGCCTACAGTGAGATTTAAATCGGAGATTTGACTTTAAACTTTGCCTCATAAATTGTTATAACAGACTGGTTTGGATAGGAAAATACCTCAAAGCTCCTCCAGTTCCATTCCCCTGCCACAGGCAGGGACGCCTTCCACTAGAGCAGGTTGCTCCAAGCTCCATCCAACCTGGCCTTGAACACTGCCAGGAATGGGGCTGTTCATCTTCCTGATAATTGTTTGTGTTCCACAATTCAGCTGCTGTTGTATTTTCCTCTTCTGTTATAAAATGATCTCTAGTTTCTTCCCTCAGACAGTTCTGGCTGCTCCCTCCCTCATTTCTGGTTGTCCATGCTTATTTTCTGTTTTCACCTTCAGCCTTTCCAGCAAATCTTGAGGAGGGACATAGCCAGGTACTAAGCAGGCTCTAAAATGAGGTACTGCCTTGATTAACAAAGATGCAAAAGATTAAGAAAGGGTGAGAAGGGAACAAGGGCAGATGGTGAATGGTGTGCCGGAGGTCCTGCCGTTACTCGTGATGTTTTAGGGTTATAACCCTGCTTGTTTGATTTCTAATCCCCTCAATAAGTCAGTCCTGGCACAGGGAACTGCTCACTCGTCAATGGGAGCAAGGCTCATTGGAAACCTGGTCTTGCTTGTTACAGCAATTGCATTGAGCCACTTCTAAATGAGCCTGAAGAAGATGGAAAGAGAAGCAGGAGGATGCTGTTGGCAATTATAAATGCAGTCAGTGGCCTGCACTCAAGGCTCAGGCTGCCTCAGCAACCTGGTAGTACCTGGTGATCTTCGTGCAGAGCTGCAAGGGGTTCCTGGTGGGTTTGTGACTGTGACCCTGGTAAAGAACACTGTCTTTACGTGCATCTGTAGTGTAAAGCCTTGAACAGTTGTGGGCTGAGGGAAGATGAAGTTTAACCTGGCCCTAAATACAGTTGCTCCCTGTGATCTCCATCTTGGCGTGCTCAGGGACCAGACCGTGGTGCCATGGGAAGGCAGAGGCCGGTTGAAGTGGCTGGAGAAAGCCCCGGCTCTGCAGCGTTGGGAGTGGGATTAAAGGCTAAATTTAGCTGAGTACAGTAGGAGTTGATTTAACAGATCAATGCATTTAACAGTTTGATTGCTCCAATTTTCAAGGCTATTGAGCTTAAAAGTGAGAGTGCTCTGGAGGAAAAATAGCTGTCGTCGTGTTTTTGTTTTGGTTTTTCATGTCTTTGAAATTACAATGTTCACTCTTTCAAGTTTTCCTTTAATGTCATCCTGCCTTTTGTTGAGAAGTTGCTTGTCACAAGATGTAAAGTGTGGTCAGTGTTTTATCCTCATGCTTTCTCTCAAAAGGAAAAGAAAGTTATTAAGGATGGGCTGGTGTCTCATGGAGCTGCTGCTGGACCAGCGCACTGCCTGCCCCAGGGATGGTTGCGGGTCAACTGACAGCCTCTTCCTTCCCTGACATTAATCCTTTCATGGTTGAAAAGAGAGGAAAATAGACCTGAAGGCTGTGTCACCCTTGCAGAGATAGTTCCAGGTGGCATGCTGGCATCTCAAAGCAGATGGCTCCTGGTCCAAGCTTGGGAGGGTTGCTGGGAATGATGCTCGTGGATCAGCCTCTCTGATCAGTCCTGATACCTTGGTAGTGCTATTGGTGCCCTAAAGCTGTGTGTTAGGGCCAGCCCTGCAAGTGGTTTGACTGTTCAGGCAAGGCTCAAACCTATCACCCTGAAGTGCTCCTTGGTGCTTTATGAGTGCTAGATCCAGCTCAGCAGAAAGCTTACCTGTGAACCAGGCTACACTGAAGTGCTTCCCCAGCAATCACCCCCCTGTTGAAGGCTGTTTGTCCTAGCATCCAGTGTGTTGATACAGGTCCTACCCCTGCTCCCAAAGCTGCAGTGCTGAATGACCCAGTTATGATGCATTAACCTCTTCATGAGTCCCATGGACATGATTAAATCATGCTCGTGCTCTACACTCGGGTTTCTGAGGTTTGCTGCTCCTGTTGTATGAGTGTGTGTAGTGCTGCAGGACTGCTTGGGATGCGGAGCAGCCCATGGGATGGAGCAGATGAGTGGAGATAGGGCCCGGAAAGGACTAAGGTTGTACTCTGGTCAGGGAAGGACAACAGTGTTTTATAGAGGGTCCCAGGAGCGGTGGTGCTGGCACCAAGTGTCTATGTCAGTCCTTGCTTGGCTGAACCCACTGCCCATGGGTAGAAACATCCAATGCTGTGCCTGGTGCTGCCCCACAAAGGGACCTGGGACGGGAGGAGCTGGGAAAGGGTGCGTGTTCCCATGGGAGCTCTCCCTGTCCAGCATGCAGGGATGGGCTTTGAGCCTCTTGGGGCTCACTCCTGGTGCGCTCCCCCTCTTCCTCCTCTCAGACAACCCCCCCCAGGCTCCAGGCAGTTATTTTCCTTTCACTTTTACCTTCTCCACCACCAAGCCTCAGTCACCAAGGAGCAGCAGCGAAGAGCCCGGAGCGCTGCCTGTGCCCATCAGCCATCCCAAGGAGTGCCCCTTTCCTCCCCATGGGTAAGGAGGGTGATGGCACCATTGCTGTGGCATCCCTGTGCCCATCAAGGAGCCCTGGGGTGGCTGGGATGAGTCCGGCTGTGTTCCATGTACCAGGTAAGCTCTGCCCTTTACTTGTAAGTAAGATATACAGAGGGTTCTTGTGCTTCAATCAGGGCCTCGTTATACCTATGGTTTTATCACGCTGCTCTGACCCTATTCCTCCCCTGGACTTAAGGGCAGGAGCTCAGGCACCCACCCCCCCTGGCCCCACCGTCGCCCTGCGGGTTTCCTTTCCCTTCCCACAGCACACAGTGCCACTTTTCCCTGCAGCGATCCATCACACAAAGCCAGGGATTTACTGGCCTTCAGTAGCTCAGTGCTGCTCCAGAACTCTTTGCCCTCTTTCCCTCCCATCCCTCCCATCCCCAACTCCAGCACAGGGTAAAATTGATCAGTGCATGTTTATTGATGGTTTGAATGCTCAAAAGAAAGGGGGGGGGGGAAGGAGGTGTTGCCATAGAAACATTGATAAAGCTCCTGTCTCCGCTGTGCCTGCGTCCCCTGGACCCGCAGCCTTTGGTGGGAGCCACGAGGGATCAAAGTTGGAATTTGGGTGCCCAGGGTGGGTTCAGGCCCCCCAGGTACCACTGGGTTTGTTGGTTGCTGCTGTGGTCCCCATGGTGTGGGATGCAACAGGGATGCAGGGGAAGGGAAATACCCTTCCTCTCATCACAGCCAGCATCATCCTCATGCAAAGGATCACCTCTATCCCTGGACTCCCTCCCATTCCATGCCCATGGGGCTGTGATCCACACGTAGTTCCCTTCACCAGCCCCTGCCTCCTTCCCTCCTCCCTGGACCTGGTGCTTTCTTGCAGGCTCCAGCTTGCATCTATTCCCCCTTCAGTCCCACACCACTCCTGCTGCGAGAGCAGCTCGCCCTGGCCCAGCAGTGCTGTATTAAGTGGTCTGTCTGCTGATGGATTTTATAATGCATCTCTTGGAGCCTGATTTCCCACCCCCACTCCCCAGCCAAGTCCTGCCACAGTCTTTGATTTTGAGGGTGCAATTTAGCTCTTGCAAATCATTGCCCTGCTTCATTTCTGTGCCTGCAATGAAGTATTAGCAGTCGTTTGGTGTCTAACTTGCTGTTAGTGCCTGCAAGCCAGGTAGTTAGACCTCTGATTACTAATATCTCTTGCCTGCAGTGGCAGGCACAAAAGCAAATGTCGTCATTGGCATTGGCAGAGCTAAATCTGCCCAAAGGAGGAGAAGGCTGAAGATGAGGCTTGTCCTCTGCTGTATTTTGAGGCTCACAAGTCCCCAAGCTGCACCATTGGCAGTGGAGGGGACTGGAGAGCAGGAAGACACCGTGCGCCCGTTTCTGGCCCTGGGTAGGTGCAGGGGTCTTTGTTTCAGCTCCTCTGCCCCCAAGTTACTGCAGAGATTACAGCAGGAGTAGGTGGTAATGAGGCCAGGAAGGCATCAGGAAGGGCAAGTGCTGGGTGATGTGACAAGGACACTGAAGGTCATTCATCACCACCTCACCCTGGTCACTCTGACAGCACCCGGGGATGGGTCCCGGGGCCGTGCAGTGGGGCTGCAGCAGGACCGGGGATGCCAGGGCAGATTTCTGTGCTCGCTGCAGGGCTTGCCAAGGACAGGATTTTCTCAGCCCACTGGTTCGCACGCAGGAGCTCGTGTAAGCGGCGTCTTGACACGAAGCAGAATTTGCTGCCAGAGGGACTTTTCCTTAACAGGCAGGAAAGCAGCAACGCTACAACTCTATGGGGAACGTTGTGGGTCCTGCTCCTTCCCAACAGACAGACCCCAGGGAACTGGCACCGCCAGCACTGCTGTAACCCTTCAGCCCGTCTGGCCATGCCTGCTCTGTGCTGGCGCAGCATCCCTGCGCCCCAGCCAAGGCTACGTGTGACACGGGCTGCTTCTTAAGGCACCCTTCTCTTCTTCCATTGCACCGACCTCGGACGGGGACAGGAGAGCTGGAGCAGGGCTGCGACTGGAGCAAACACTCTTGTTCCCCTTCCCCAAGCAGCAACCGCCGCCCGGTACCCTTTCGTCCAAGCAAACCTGGATGAGATGGAAGGGAAGGACGGGACGGGGTGCCCCGCAGGAGGCGGGAGGTCGAGTCCGGGCGCTCACCTCCCGAAGCGGAAGGCGAAGCCCCCTTTCCTCCTGCTGTAGCCGCTGAGCTCCTCGGCCAGGTTCCTCAGCGCTCCGCTGCGCTCCCCGCCGGCCCGGAGCTCGGAGCCGCGCTGCCCGCCCGCCCGCTGCCCGGCCCCTTCCTCCCCATGGCCCCGCAGCTCTCGGGCGATGCTCAGCAGCGCGCTCCGCTCCTCGCTCCGCCGCCGCTCCGCTCCGGCCCTCCAGGGCCCCGCGTCCTCGGCCGCCGCTCTCCCGCTGGGACCGAGCAGGGTCCATTCTCCCGGGGGTGGCGGCTCCTGCGGCTGAGCTTTGGGGAAGCAGGTCCCCAGGCTCAGGAGGAAGAGGCAGGACAGCGAGTAGGGGGCCGTCATCTGGAGGAAGGGCAGACATCAGTAACCACGGAGCATCCTCAGGCGGCGGCCAAAGCCTTGGCAAACACATGGGCCCGTCCCACACCCCAGCAAGGAAACCCCTCCAGCACCGCTGCTGCTCTGCACCAGCACCCAGCTGCAGCAGGGGTGCTGGCATTAGGGTCGGAGCTCCCTTTGCCTCTCCCCTGCCTCCTTCAGACCTCTTCCCGTTCATCTTTATCAGCTCCTTGCTGCGAGTTCCCTGGTTCACAGCCAGGATGGGGCTGGCTGAGCCGGGCTATTACCGCTCAGGCTGATGGGCTTCGGAGCTGCTCATTCCTCTTAGAAGCACTGCAGGGAGGACTTAAGTGCATTCACCTGAGCCAGCCTCATCCTCCTTGTGTGCAGGTCCTACCTGCAGTGCCTACCTAATGCGAGAGCAGAGGAAGGTGCTCAACATCCCTCTGCTTTATGGGGCTCGGAGGTGCTGAGCAGCGATGCTGCACTGGGATGACCTTGAGCACAGGCAGGGCTGCTCGGCTGCCCCTTCCTCCTCCCGCAGGTCTCAGCGAGGGGAAATGGGGGTTTTAATTATTATTATCATTACTTTTTGATGGAGATGTTGCATTAAAAGTCACCGCAGGTGATGGGGACACCACGGGGTGTCTGCCTTATGCTTCGTGGAGGGAGGCTGAGGGTGCTCCTTGCTTCTGTGCTGGACCCAGCTGAGCCCAAGACCCTCTTCCCTCCTTCCCAGCAACCCATCTGCCCTTGGGCTTCACTGTGGGATGCTCCCTGCCTCGTTCACACCTTCTGCCTATGACAATTATAATGTGTTCCTCTGGATTAGCCTTTGAAGGTCTATAATTTGAAAGTATAGGCCAAAAATTGAGAGCTAATTCCAAGAAGGAACATGATGATCCAAGCGGCATCTGCCAGCTCCCCATTAGAATCCCTCATTTAGCCTATGAATGTCTAGGTATTCCTGAAGTACCCGGTTAAGGTGATCCAGTAAAGTCAAATAATCATTAATTTTAATTGCTGTGCTGTTAAAACCAGTCCCATGATCTGTTTATCCTCCTTTCTGTGCTCTCCCTTTTCGCACCCAGTTGCCCATCATGGTCTCAAATCGCTGGGTGCACCCAGAGCAGGGAGCACCTTCCCATCACCAGCAATCAGTGCTGCTGAGTCCCATCCCACCAGGGGTACTGATGGGAGTCCAGACCATCTCCCCTCGCTGCCTCCTGAGCTGCCCATCAAGGTAAGGGTGCAAAGCACGGACAGACACTCACCTCTCCACCTCGGGAAATGCCTCTGCACTGCTGCACCGGCCCTGCTCCGTGCGCAGACTGAGCTCCCCGGCCCGCGCTGTGGCCATTAAATACCCGCTGGTGCTAATGGCTATGTCACCCCTTCGTGCGTGGCCCTGCTGGGGAGGGGGACAGGGGGACGGGCTGGTGAAGCAGCCACAGCCACTAATTAGAGCACCTCCCTCGTTTGCTGTCTCATTTAGAGGAGAGGCTGTGTGTGCTGTGCCGGGGCTGAAGTGGAGGCGTCAGGAACTGATGGGGATGCTGGTGGGAGGGAGGGTTTTGTCTGGGGGTACCAGCATCCTCCATCCCCTTGTCTGCTGCATACTGGCGCTGGGGGTCCCAGATGTGTGTGTAAGTGTGGCGGGTGCGCAGCCCTAGCAGAGAACCCTGAACCCTCAAACCTGCTTTGGCCTGGTCCTGCACAGACAAGCCCAGTGCTCCTCAGCCAGCGTGTGCAGCCACCAGTGCTGAAGTGGTCCCCAGTGCTGGTACCTTCCAGCATCCCTCGGGATGCCTCTACTGCCGCATCCCTGCCCCGCTGCGCCTCCCCAGCCCTTCCCAGCAGCACACAGAGGGGTTTTGGCAGGCCAAGCCCACGATGGGATGGTCCCTGGATGCCATGTGTGAGCCCAGTGTGACCCACAGCAATGTGGGAGCTGCGGTAACCCGGTGCTCTTCCCTTTGCCATCACCACAATGGGCTCCTCCATGGGCACAGCTGCCACCACACCAACTAACGATGAGTTCCTTTTATTAAGGAGTTTAGAAAGTCCACATGTACAGCTTTGGACACCACTCACACAAGACCTAGACTTCACAGCACTGCTACACACCACGACCTGGCCCAGGGCTCCATCAGAACGTACGTGGCCAGGTCGTGGACCCTCCCCCCTCCCAAGCCATCCCTCCCCCAGGTTTAGCCTAATCCACGGCTGCGGCGCTCGGGAATAATCCTGGGAATCCTGCATCTTGGCATGGATGAAATACCTCTCATGCGAATCAAAACAGTCATGAGGGAGTCCTGGGTGACAGGGGCAGGTACACGGGGGTGTGCTACCGACGAGCTGCATGTACAGCATCCCCTCCCCGGCACTGGAAACTACTGATGGAGGGGGCCAGGGAAGGGATTAACCTTCCCACCCAGACACACGGCTCCGTGTGCTGCCTTGTCCTAAAGGTGAGCGCTAGAAAACCCGGCTGCAGCTCATCCATGGGAGCTAATGGACAGCAAATGAAGACGGGTGTTCTGCTCCCTGCCTGCTCACAACCCATTCCAAAGGGGTCCTGAGGGGCTCAGGATGATCCTTGGAAGCTTCTTGGGGTTTCTGCTCTTGTGCTGGCTGGGAAATGCCACTGCTGAGCATCCCCAAATCCCATGGTTTGAGCATCCCAGCCTCTGAGCAGGGATGGAGCTGGTAGAGCTGGTGCCTGTGCTCGGAGCTTGTCCTTGTCTGCAGGCTCGGAGGAGCATCTTTGGCAGAGGGGAAGCTGCGATGATCCCAAATACATCATTTGTCCCTGTTTTCCTGCCAGGACAGACAGGGACTCACCCAGCGGGAGGAAGGGGCTCGTCCAGCTCAGGATCAAAGGTGGGGAAGGCTTGAAAGAAAGGAGAAGCACGCAGGGAAGATGAGCCTTTGATCTCCCTATGCTTTAAGCTGCCCTGGAAACAGGGATGGTGAGAGCTCTCCTCCTGTCCTCGGGCAGTCTGTCTGTCTGATGGTGTCTCTTGGGGACAGGGCAGGGGTTCTGCTCCCCATTGCTGCTGCAGTACAAGCAGAAAAGCATGGCAGGGGCCTGGCTGTCGCCATCCCCGCTCTGTTCCCATAGAGCCCACTCAGGCCGGGTTGGTTTTGAATCAGTTTTTGGACATAATCCCCCATTTGAGTCTTTGCAGGGAGCCGGAGGGAGGACTGAGCCCCACACCTTGTAACAGCTCCTCCTTGGGTTGGCTGGCGAGAAGCATCCTTCGCCTGCGCCCGGTTATCAGGGCTCTGCAGATGCTAAGCCCCACTTGGGGCTTCTTTGTGCAAAACCTTAAAGCGATTTGAAGAAATGAAAGGCTTTGAATATCTGCAGGTGCTGAGCCAGAGCATGGCACATCCTGGGTGGAAACGAACGCGGATCCCCAGGCTGGGAGCGAGCAGAGCTTGGAATGTGCTGTCCCCAGCCAAGGGTTTTGGGAAAGGTCACAGCTTTTGGAGGGTCAAAGTCCAATGTGAATCCGAGTGGGTCTGGTTGGGAGGGAAGAGCTGCAAAATGCAGCAGAGCCGTGCTGGGAGCCTTCCTCTCCACCTCCTCCTCCTCCTCGTGGTGTTCCCTGTTTCAAGCTCTGCTAAAACAGCTCCGTGATGCTCAGTCCTGGGTCCTTGCAGCACCACACCAGGGGCGATGGGGACTGAGGAGTTTGTCCCTTCGTAGCTACATCCTCTTGCAGGGGGAGAGGTGAGGGGTTTACAGCCCAGAGAAGGAGTCACTGCCTCAGTCTGATGCCGGCAGAGGCTGCAGCACAGCCGAGCCCTCCCCATCCCAGTAGCACCATGGGGTAAGCTGGGACCATGGAGCAGCAGCTTTGTCCTGTGGGGCTCTGTGGGCTCAGGGCTCCACACACAGTGAGTTCCCCAGTCCCTGTTCAGCTCAGTGAGGCCACTGCTGGGTGTCTGTGCCCGAAGCAGAGATGAATGGAGGTGTCCCATCTGCCCAGGCTGCTGCATCCCTGCTCCCTCCCTCCTTCTCTTCCTTGCTGGGTACCACTTCCCAAATCACTGCATCCCACAGCCCTCTCTGCCATGGGCACCAGCTGTGGGTCACACTCTGTCCAGGACACCCAGTTTGGCTGCAGGAGAGCTATGGCAGTAGGAAGGAAAGGTCCGGTGATGTCCGTGGGTGCCTCGGGGCTAAAGACACCCTCGCTGGTGCTCCCAGGTGCATCTTGAAGATGAGTCAGCCCTTAGGGAGCATGGGGAGGGTGGGAGATGGGGGAACGGGGT
>JAOEHY010037752.1:9074-22810 GCA_025447955.1 Psilopsiagon aurifrons | reverse complement strand
CAAAGAGGTATTCCATACCATAGCACGTCATGCCCAGGATGCAGAAACGGAGAGCAGAGACCCGGAAGGGTGGTGGGAGGTGCACTGGCTTGATCGGGCTGGGTATACGTGGTGAGCTGTTGTATTCTCTTCCTTTGCATTTCTCTTTCTATTATTATTATTAGTTGTATCAGTAGTGGTTTGTGTTATACTGTAGTTAGTAAACTGTTCTTATCTCAGCCTGTGGGAGTTGCATTCTTACGATTCTCCATATAGCAAACTGCGTGGCTGATTTACGGTTTAAACTACGACAATTCTTTTTGGCGCCCAACGTGGGGCACGAAAGGTTGAGATAGCGACAGGATTGATAGCCACTTGTTAGAATGCTGATTGATGGCTTAAACCATGACAAAGTCTAAATCTCACATAACTTTGTGAGATAAGCCCCATATGGAGATATGCCCATATGGAGGCAGCCTTTCCTTTCTATTACATGCAAGACTTTACTGTTTATCTATCTAATTTGTAGACATCCAGTTTGGGTGAGATAAAAATCTGCAAGAGTTGCTGTGAGAAACTCAGTTTTGGGATCCTAACTACAGCTTTGTGAAAGGGATGAAGAATAATTTTGCAGAGCAATAGAAACCATCACACTAAGTGTACATAATGGGAATCTGTCAATATGTATGTAAAACAAAGAGAGGGAGGAAGATTTTGAAGAAATAGAGCTGCCTTGCAAATCTCTATCTCTTTTAGACACATCTTCACTGCTGTTACCTCTATCCTAGTCCCCACACTTAAGTGGCAAAGGTGTTACATAGACATGTTTTATTGGAAAGATATCAGGCTCAACTAGCAGGGCCAACAGAGTCTGAGATTTGTAAGTCTGGTCTCTTATGAGATGCAGCAATTCCCAACTCTGTCTCCTAAGGGGTTTGAACCCCTCATCAATGGCATGTTGTCTGGCTGAGAAGTAGTGTGTCTGGCTCCCATCAGCTTCCTACCAGCATGCTTAACCTCTAATTTGGGCAGGAAAAATACTGACTGGCACAACACCCTTGAAAGTGTGCCAGTCCCTGATTTTAGTCCACCTTCTGCCAAGGCCAAATTCTTCTCAGTTTCCAAACGCATTTAATTCAGTTTTGCCTCATGTAGTTGAGAAATGTTTCCCATTGACACCTCTGAAACTGCTTCATCATTCTTCAACTTTCAGTAAATGTTAAGCTATGAGATGATAAAATTACAGTGTCAGGGATTTAGTTCTTGAACTTGCCCTGTATGAAGATGCAAAGCACTCCCTCCTACCTGACCTTGGCTGGAGTGCTGAATGAAGGCAACTCCATTTGTGCTTAGCCAGGTAGAAAAGCTGCTGCCAACGGGGGGAAGTGTTCTGCCAGCAGTTCTATCTTGAGTAGATTTGCAAAGAGGGTGCAAAGTAACCCTAATATGCACTTTTCTACACAGTTTATCAAATGCAGTAAGAGAAGTCTTTTACACAGGTATTCTATGAAATAAAGTATGCATAGTTTTTCACACAAGCATTTTACACTTGCTTAATTTGCACTTGGTGGTGTTTTTTTCTATTTTCACTTTTATTTTCATGGTGGTGTTTTTTTTAATTATACTGCTCTGTGTTTCCCCTTTTTATTAAATACAGTATCCTCTTGTACTCTACTGGATGCCTCTTCCCTAACTCTTTGAGCTTTTCTCCCTTTCCCCACTATGAATTTGCCAAGCTTTGCCAGGTTTTCAGCTGACATAACATTGCTCGTATCCAGGAAGTCACTGGGCTGCTGCTGCTTTCCTGCTCCTGGTTAGCTATGGATTAAACACACAGGCTCTCTTCAGCTACTTCTTAGATCTCACTGCTTTTCTAACTGGGACCACATTTTGCAGAAGTGACAATTTAGGAGCATGCTTACTAGTAAATGTCAATGCCCCTGATCACTGCTTGTTTGCCAGTCCATAGGGAAAAACCCTGGGTCTCATTATCTCTGTACATAAAAGAAACAAAGTCACTTAAAATCATATCCAAGGTAAATGGCAATAGTCATTGGTCAACTATCTGAAAACATGCTAGAACAATTCAGATGCTATAAATCTTCTTGTATCATCTGTGGCTATAAACAGTGCTGGTTACAGGCAGTACAGATACAAAACAGAAAGAGAGGCACAGCTAAGGCACTACTGCTCAGAGTAATTGCAGTCTGGTAAATCTGATTGCTTCCTTGTCTCTTACTCTCCTTCAGGCTCTAAGGTTTCTTCAGAAAGCTGATCCTAAAGTGCTATCACACACCATCACATCTCCATCCTGCATCTTGGAGAAGATATTTCTGTTGGACTGAGTAACTTTCTTTCCTCAAAAAGTGCAGTTAACAGTCTTTGTTCATCTCTTTGATGTTCCATATGTGGAGATAAGAAGAATCTGGAAAGGTGCCTGGGCTTCCCTCATACATCTGGTAAGTGGATCAACTCTCCAACACTGCCTGCAGGACATGTGTCAGTGTGTTGTTCAGTGCTTGTTGCTACTTTTCCCACATGTTCTTCCTCAGTTGTTGCAATGAGCAGCTGTTGTTCTGACATAGAAATTAGTCACAATATTGAAAAATCAGTTATGCAATACCACCAATTCCTGATGCCAAAGTGTGGACTGACATTACCTTCTGGAACTTCCACTGTAATCAGTACATCTTCTGCAGAAACTCCTAGAAGTTGTGTTGAGACCACAGAGGTGAATAAGGGTGGAGATATTTACAAAGTGCTCTTTAAGTAGCTTTGACCACTTCCAAAGACTTGAACAACAATGATGTTCACAAGCCTCCAGGACTGTCTAGTTCTTTAATCCTGAGGGACTGCCAACTTAGCTCAAGGTCTTCTCTTTCATTCTTCACTTATTCAAGAAAAAATGCATAATAACACCTGAACATAGATTTTTGTTTGGTTCTTTTTTTGTTTTACCCAGATGGATATAGCTTTCCATTCTAATAAAAATTAACATTTCTCCTTCTGTTTAAGAAGAAATAGAATAGCCAGTTTAGTCAATGGTAGGTTCTTGTGGCTACCTGGTATCTGGAACATGTATTTCAGGACTGACCTGGCATAAAGGAAAAAACTGCATGCAAAACATCATACAAACAAAAGAATAGGAAAGAAACACCTTTTTGGATTTATTATTTATTCAGAAACTCTACTTTTGGAGCTTGTGCTGAATCTCAGGTTTGCTTTTATTTTGTTTAGCTTGCTTTTATTAAAAATGAATGAAATCTTGTAGATATGGATGCTTACAGTTCAAAAGCCAAGAGATGGACATAAAGACTCCAGAACTTCCTTTCTCTTTGTGATTTAGGCCTTTACACCAGTCATGATTTCTGGGAAGCTGACTCATAAATGGGATGCTCGTTCATCATATGGGGTGTTTTTTCTTTGTTGCACAGAATAGAGGCTGCAGGAATCTACTGCAGGGAAATCTCAGCCTTTGCAAGTCCTCCTGCCAGCTGTGGTTCCTTTACAGGGTGCACAGTTCATGTGCAGATGGAACTGCAAAATAGCCCTGCTGGTACAGGTTTGCAGAGATGGTTTTCTGGGTGTAAGAAGCTACCTAATGGTTAAAAACTTGAATTTATTTCTTTCTATTGGAAAATGAATAAATACATGACACTTAGCAATGCAGAGCAGAGAGAAAAATAAAGAATTTGGGACTTTGTATTTGAATGAGCAAATGAAATTAGGCTGAAAAGCCTAACTGAATTCTTACTGAGTTATTTTTGTGTACCATTAAAGTGTCTTTAACCTTAAAGTCTCATCATATCAGGTCAGGTACTGACCATTTTTCAGATGAAACACATTCTCATACCTGATTACTAAGCCCATAAATTAAGTCTTTTTAGAAAAACTGCTAACAGCAACATTTGTTGAACTGTTCCTATTAAGAAGAACTTTCTTTGTTTCACTCATAGGGTCTACTAAAATTTAACAAGATCTGTTTCTTTCAATCTCGCACTACCTTTTTTCTGCTTTTCCTTTTGAATCTTGTTTGTCTCATATCTTATGTTAATCCATAGTCATAATTTTCAGTGGTAGCTTGCTACGCATTCAAATTAGTCACCACAAGATTTATGTGCCAAAGAAAAAAAAAACCCTTCGTAGAAAAGAGCACTCTGGATATTTTGGCAAAAAGCAAGTCACAAGGCCAGGCTAAACCTAACATAAAAAGTAGAGGCCATCTTGCCTGGATTATAATTAATTTTGAATTCTTCCTGTTGCCATGACACCACACAAGAAAAGAAATAAGCCAGGCATTGTGCGGCACTCAAGAGCTTGTTGGAATTTTGTTTTGTTTCTTATATTTAAAATAACAAGAAAATTCCATTTTAGTGAAACAAGTCAGTAGTAACTGTCAGAGGCCTTTCCTTCTGCAGAGTGGGAGAGAGATGGATGCTAGGTATCTTTTGGAATCTTGTTTGTTGGTGGAAATAACAATGAATCAGAGATGCTTCTTCTCCTGGCAAATCAAGTGATTATCACTTTTCCTAATCTTTGTGGACTACTCTCATTTAGTATTCCTCCCTGGCTGCCCCCTTCCAGCTGCTTCAGGGGCAGCAATTAGCCAGAGCACAGAACACAACCCACACATCCATCACACAAACCTTATGTTGAGTCTTCAGTAGCTCTTCACAGATCCTAGGAGCAGGTGAGTTCTTCAGGGTGGAAATACCTATTTTACATTAAGGACTTACAAGATACTCTAGAAAGTAATGGAAACCTTCTCAGACCTTGTGTTCTGACTGCTTTTATGATTTTAAAGAGATTGTGAGATTTTCCTGTAAGCAGAAAAGGTTTTCCTTCCCCTACCAACATGTGGAGTGCTCCCTGTAACCAGGAGCTTTTACAGTTCACAGTGTTTTACATGTGGTTGTTGAATACTCAGAAAAATAAAGAGCCACACAACCCCTCCACTGGGCCATCATTAGTTGCTTTATTGGCAAATCCCACTCGATGCAGCCTCCCGACTGAGACCAATAACTGTTGTTTGAAGAAAGACATCAGGAACACCACAGTTGTCTCTGTAGGGCTGCTGGAGATATCACTGATACTTGGAGATGATCATCTATGAGCAGAGACAATCATGAACGTTTCTACTGAGTGCTTCACGGTGCTGAGAGCTGCAGCAAAGGGGCAGGCAGGCACGCAGGCAGCTCCCAGCTGCTTTGTTGGCACTGGATAGACAACTAGAGCTTCTCTGCAAACTTTATATTCAAGTTGGAATAAGAAAAGCCAGAGTCCATCCAGCTAAAAGAAGTGTTATAACCTTTTAGAGCTGTGCCGACAGGCTATGCATTTGAGGTTGCAATCAAGAAGCTTAAAGACTATAAGTATTGACTGTCCTGAAGGGTCATTAAGGTATCCTGTGATTAAAAGCAGATGTTGCTGTAACCTCAGCATTTCTCAGTTCTCTTTTCCTCACAGCCACAGCATCTGGCCAGACCCTGTGGCTCAGAAGGGGTTTTCTCAGGCACAATGGTAAAAGCAATCAAAAGGAAATGGTTGAACCCTACAGAACTTGGAGTTTCAAAGAAGCCCTGGGATGTCTTGAAAAGGGCCAAGGATACTGTCTGCAGGTACTGTAGCTTTTTGTGTTCAGTTTGTTCAGTTTATTTCCACATACAAATGACAGAGAAAATGCCTGGGTTAGTTGCCTCAGTTTTAGAGCAAAGAAGCTGACTCAGCTTCCACATAAGGCTGTCACATTTTAACCCAGTTACAACACCCCTTCTGCCTCTGTTACCAAGTCTTAGTTGTAAGGAGATGCCAGTATTTGGCTGCAGAACCTTCATGCTGCACTTACTAAGATCATAAGTGAAAAGATAAAAGGTAAAGGTGATGGCACTAAGCACCAGATTTACATTTCTGTCTTATTGCATACGTAGAGCTGCTCTTTTTCAGCACCTCTCCCTTTTGTTGCTCTGGAATTTTCTGCTCTGAGTTTCCTACTGTGGGAAGCAGGGAGACAGCCCCTGTAGGCTTGCATCTTCCAAGGGCCATTCTTCAATACACAACGCTGCTCTGCACCCAGAACCACACCTTGCTCCTAGGAAGGCAGAAGAGTTGCAAGCAGCACTGAAAGTCTGGAGGCATCCCACACTGAGAAGTTCCTCAGTCTGTAGTCACCTGACTGGGGCAATATGCTGAATGCAATGCAGCGTGTATAGTGGGAGCAAAGCATTAGCAGTCTGGTAAGATACCCTGTGCACCATTTTGCATAAGATAATTGCAAAGTCCTGGAAAGGAAAAATGGATCCAACCAAAATACATGCTCCAAGCACATCCCTAACAGGCTGTAACTGGCATGAACCAGAAGTTTCCCAGGAGTCCCTGGAAGGCTGGCCAGGAGATGGTGGCAGCCAGAATGGCACATTATATTTTCTTTTAAAGTTTATGTTAGTATTGGCAGGATCCTGAAACATAACTCTAGGCCACAAAAACCACAAGAAACTAACTTTTCACTTTGCTTTACTCAGATACACTCAGAGGGGGAAAGGAAGACACACGAACATTGGAACATATATAAATAGAGTGAGGTAAAGGTAGAAAGACTCACAGCAACCCCCTGTCAGCTTGCCTCCCCTGCCAAACATCTTGACTCTGGTTAGAGTTATTGTTTGGACAGTTGCATTGTTTCTGCTGAACATCTGTATTGAGGAACATAGATACGACAGCAGGCGTGGGTAGGAAGGGAGAAGAGAATAATTTGGCTTGGTTACAACATCCGTCAATTATAAAATATAAAGAAGATGCAATGTTATTAGCCAATTCTTCATCTGTTTTGAACCAACTGATTTGTAGTGTTCCCGTCTCTCAGTGTGGTTAGTGCTCTCTGAACATGGCATTTTGAAAGAGACTTCTGGTTTGCATCTCCCATTTTACATTTGCAGATTGAGGCATCTCTATGTGTATATTAGTTTTGTGGAGGTTCAAATACTTTGGTTTCTTCACTTTCAGAAAAGATTTATATAGTCTCAGAGAACAGAAGCAATAATATGTTAATTTTCAGAGACTAGAACAGCCCCAGCAGAGTGTGCAGGCCCAGCATAACATCGTTATTTTTAGCCATGATATCATTGCAATTAACTCTGTGGAGGTTTGAAAGCACAGACTTTAAAAGCTTGAGATAGAAACCTTGTTAAAAGGGATTTCTCCAAGCAAGCCAGCGCTTGCTGCCTGCTATGGTGTTCCGAGGCTGCACCCTGCTGGCTCACAGCACCACCGCTCCCTGCAAGAATACCCTCTCCATGTTCTTTTCTAATGCATGAAGAAAAGTTTGTCCGTATTACATCTCGGGCATCCCTCACTTGACCTATACCCATTATAGAAGTTACATGCGACTTCAACAAAATGAGTACAAGATTAATTACTGAGGCATGAAAATAAAGGAAGAAATGCTGCATTCTGCTCATCTGCCAAGGCAGTTTTAAAATAAAAACTTGCACAATCCCATGCATTTCTCCTGTGGTTAATCCCACAAAATGACAGTGACATTCTCAAAATACAATGAAACCTCAGGATTCTGAGGCAGCTCAAGCATTTCTGCCACCCACCAAAATCCAAAACATCATCTCAAGGGAGCAAAGAGAAAAAAAACCCTGCTTGTTTGTAATCATTCTCAAGAATAAAATACAGCGGCTTAGATCTCAAGAACGGCTGAGCCTGCAGACTTTAATTTAGACTGGCATGAGCAGGTCAGGCCTACAGAACCTGCCATATTAGTGTATTATGTTCACTTTCCTTTAATCTTATAGAACTTTCTACTCTTACAGTCCACACTAAAATCAGCCTCTTGTATTCTGTCACACAAAACAGATGTCAATTGAAGCAAATCACTGGCAGCGAAAACCCTGTCAGAAAACCACAGTTTTGTCACAGCAGGCTCTTATGCAGCAAGATGAGCTCATCGCTCACCTAAAATGCAAATCCAAACTCACTAGAAAGTAATGGAAAGACTAATCGATTTTAATGGGCCCTAAGCATCCAATTAATAGCATACATGAAGTCCCACTTACTCAGTGTATAGACATTTGTTTTTACTTTTCCCACTCCAACTACCTTGGGAAAAAAAGGCAGTGTTCTGAAAGAGGAAGCAATTTAGCTCTTTTCCTAATACACTTTCTTCCATGAAAAGCTACAAAAAATATCCCAGAACCTTTATGTATCTATTTGATATGAACAATCTGCATTGCTCCAGGATCAGATTTCTTGCTCTACAAAATTACATAGTAGAATTTCTTCTTCCTGTAGCCATATATAAGCTACACTGACTAGAAGCTACACTTGACCTTTAAGGACATGCTGAGCATAAAAAAAGAAGTACTACGTATCAGGAAGACACACATATTTACTTTCAGATTTTAGAAAATGGCATTGTGGACAATAGAATTTACTCCCAGGGGCTCTCTTTTGAGAGCTAGGTTTAAATTTAGAGTTTATGTACTGATTGTGGTATTCATTTTATTTTAGGCTTTTTTTTTAAAAAAAAAAAAAAAAAAAAAAAAAAAAAAAAGTGACCAAGGAACACAAGGAATAAATTACCAGTTAGCACACACAGCTTGACATTGCTCTCTCCAGTGCACACACACCACTAAAGAACTGAACTATCCAGCATCTGAAGTGCATTTCCATTGCTCACATACAAGAGTTGGTTTGTGTGATTTGCAGCGTCTAAACATTTTGTATATGTGCCACATATGTGTTCAGTTATAGTCATCATACATACATTACACACATTCATCTGGAAACATTGTATGGGAGCATAATTTGTACCAACAAGTTCTGCCCTGGTATCTGAAGCGTTACTTGTGGTAGGCACTCTATGACTGTTTCATTCAGTTTTAGTCATGTAAAAGTTGTATGCCTGGACAAAGACAGTTGCACAGACTTCTGTCATCAAAGTGGGTGGGGAAAATAAACATGTCAGAGAAGCATCTTGAGACACTAAGAAAGCTAAGTTGTCTAAACAACTATCTTAGTAAGCAGCATAGTATGGTAAGTGAAATGTTCCAAAGACCCAGGACGTGTGTCTTTGCATTGACTACCGATCAGCCAGACACCTGAATGTTACAACATACCTCATAGAGACATGGAGTCAGATTCAAGGCTGAATATTGGTTCCCAGAGTGCAGAGCCTGGGTTGCAAATGCTTCCTTGTACAAAACATCCTTTTCATTTTCAAAATCGACAAAAGTTCCATCAGTGTCTTGATATCCTGCATAAAGAGTCTTGTTATAGATGCACTGCTTAACGGGCAAGTAGCCAGAGCACAAAAGCTCTTACGAGAAACATCCTAGATGATCTCCAAAAGACACCAAAAATGCAGTGGACGCACTGTGCTTGCAGGTTGGCAGTGGCAATCTCTAGCACTACGCCCATACCTGTGTGTGTAAGTGATTCAGTTTCTACAGCCCCATCTCTATTAGCACCATTTTAACTAGCAGAATGCTAGAATTAGCACAGTGGTTTTGCGTTGTGGGATTCAATTGCCTCAACGGATCTGTTTTTACAGGATGGTTAACTGGCATGATTTTGACCTGAACTCTCCCATTAAATGCCCATGTAAAGTTCAGGAGTTACTCTGGGGCTGGGGTCCCTCCTAGCAGAACTTATTATGGATGTGGGTCACCTCTGGTGACTAGATGATCCTGGACACTATCTACCAGAACATTTGCCATTTAAATTTAAAGTTTGTCATTTAAAAATTCAACTTAAATGCTTTAGTTTTAGACAGCTGAGGCTCTGAATTCTGTCATGCAGAGTTTCTGCAGGGCTTGATTCTCTGATTACGGACTGATGCCTCAGATACCACTCATGCAGCTGAAGGCACTGGTAAGAAAATCTTTCTATGGCAAGGTACTCTGAACCTGGCAGAAATACTCATGAGCTAAACATTACTAAACTAATAATTGCAATTGACTGAGAAATGATCCTTCTCTCTAAAAGAAAACTGCAAAGCAAAACATACCTAATTGGAAGAGACTATGGGAGCAGAGGAAGAAAGCAGAAAGATTGCTTTGTTAATATCTTTTCCTAGAACAGGTCAAACCCCCTTGTGACATTTATAGACTATTTTCTGCCCAATTAATTGAACAAAATGTCAAAACTGATCTTTCCCTTATGGAGAAAAATTCATTATGCTCTGTGAAAATAAAAAGGAATGACTGAGCAGTATCTATTATATAGGCTTGATTTTTCTTAAATTACCAAGTATAAAGCACATAGAGGCATAATACCATTTTTGAAAAAATTGTGCCTGTGCTGTTTTTACGGGTACAGACAATTATCCTAACAAGTGAGAAACTCTGGGGACTGAAGGAAAGACTGCATTCTCAGATGCAGTTCAGGCAAAACGCAAAGAACCAACTGATGGAGTCAAGAACATGACAGCCAATTCCCACTGTCAAAGAGAGTTATGAATGCTTTCTTGGTCAGGAGACTGGGCTTTGTTTTTAAAAGCTGTGCTTCCACAACACCAGGCAAAAGGGAATACAAGCTGCTTGCAGCCATTTCCACCAGACTTAAACACAAACATAAATATATAAAATATACACCCATCTCAGAGTGATCCTCGGAGCATCACATCCACCCAGCTAGAGTATATAACAGTGGATTGTAATAGGAGCTGGATCAAAGACCCAGCTGTGGCTCACATTAGCTCTGGAGATACCCAGATTCACTCTTTTAGCTAAGCTGGGAGATGATGAATCAGAAACCACAGTGATGCTCAGAAGGGGGCAGGAAGTCTCCAGTTGACAGGCTCTGCTTGCCCTGAAGGACTGAGAGGCAGACAAGCACAGGGCATCCTATCATAACAAAAGAACATTCCTTTAGTGAACATATAGCACTGAAATGTCACTATGAAGAATCACAGGAGACACATTCATTTAAAATATCTATTGAAATTACAAATTAAACTCTTCAATATAATTCAAAGTACAAAACACAACATTAAAAGGCATTCAACAGCTCTTTTATACATCACAGTGTTAGTGGCACAAAATGTACTTACATTTCAAATACATCAACAGAACTATTTTTACACTGGTCAAATACATTATCTATACATATGCATGACTCCTTCATGCTTATACCTATACAAGTTTAAAATACATCCATGATAAAATGATCAAGAAAGGTTCAGTTATGTACCACACACCTGTACCTAATGTTCCCAGAATGCTTATAAGAGATACACAAATCAAAGCAGTAATGAAGACCACAGGGCTATAAACACAAACAGCATGCCTTACTTAGTATAAGTGCACTAGCAATTAAGCACTGATGTAGGCTTTTTTGATGCCTTTAATATCACTGTCATCAACAACTGTATTCTAACCCTTTTCCTCAGGATTTTAGATTACGTACGTGAAATGTACAAACTTTGGTTTTAAAAAAAGCAACCCTGCACAAAGCTTTATGCATGCTTTACCTCACTGGGATGAAAACGGCCTGTATTAAATATATTAATTCCTACACAGTAAAAGGCCTACAGATGAAATGCACAAAAGTTCATTATTATTTTCCTGCCCATAACAATTTTAAATCAAAAGCACTTCATCTTTTTCTGATCTATGAATATTTTATGTCAGCTCCATAAAGAAGAGAGCTTTTCGCTACTTTTGATTGTGTTTCCTGTATGTCAGAAGATCAACTGTACGCTGAAAGTTGATCCAGTCAGCTCTTATTTGGGATTTTGCCTAATTCATAAGCCAGAGTACTTGAGGAAAGATCATGCTGCTTGGTATGTGGGGGAAAGCATCCTAAACTCTTGGCATGCTGAAGTTGGTAGTAGGAGGTTTCAGGATGAATGCCAACATGAATAAAATCGAAATATTAACATAAAATTGCAGTAAGAATTTATATATAATCTTTCATCACAGAATCTTGAAGAGACTCAAACCCAATGAATTTGCCCTCACAGCCTTCCTGTGAGGTAGGTAAACACTGGCCTATCCATTTAAAAGATGGGTAAACTGAGATAAAAGGAGATAAGTGACTTGTAAAATGTTGATGGGGAAAACCCAATGCTATGGCCACTGAAGTTTGTGCAGGCTGTCCTACTGATCACTCTCAGGTCTGATCTCAGCCCAGGTAATGAAAGGCAACTCTGGAGCCTGGATTCCACACTTGCGTGCTAGACATGACATTGCTTCACCCCAAAAGAACATGCAAATGATGTACTGTTACAAACGCCATTAAAAACAACATTTAAGAAATGCAAAAAATCTAAATAACAGTTTAACCAGTTAAACCGCAACAGAATCATGCAGTGAATCTTATTTTTCTAGTGAAAATCTAAAAAGCCAAAGCCAATGTAACAGAATTTCATGTGAAAAGCAACAGAGACAAATATTCGCTTTTCCATGGCAGGGGTTTAAATGTCAGAGTTTAAAACAATGTATGTACAATTCAAGTCTCAGGGTATTAAATGTCACACTATCAACATCAGCTGCAACATTAAAACCACCCCAAACTCAAAACATGACCATCAGAAGTTGCTACTTTGGAAACAAATCAGCATTACAAAAGTAACATAATGAAACAAAACAAAATCCCAGAAAAGAATACAGATGGAATGACATTTAGTAAACCTGAAATTATTATTAGGTATTTGGTAAATATATGTAGGCATATAGTCTATCCCAACAGCCAGGGTGGGAAACAAGAGATATGTCATAAAAAACTCCAGTAGCAATTCAAGTATGTTGAGATCAGAGATATACTGACAGAATTACATAGTTTCCTGATGATATATGTTACCTGCAAGCACTGATTATAAACTATTATTTAAAAATGGTTGTATTTGTGAAGGACTTTTTTTTTTTTTCTTTTTTAAATCTAGAAATGCATTAATTCTGACATTGATTATTAACTGGCCACACAGTACCACAGAAAACTCAAGTTTTGCGGTACTGCCACATAAAGACTGTCTCTAAGAAAGGCACAGAGAAAATAAACCTCATACCAGGACACTCCAGTACTGTTAACAGGCTACTGCACCTCTGTGGTTTACTATCATAGAATAGTTAAGGTTGGAAAGGACCTTAAGCATGAAGCAGTCCTTCGAACCACAGCCACATACAGCCAAATCCCTCAGTGCTCCCAATTAATTAGAAAACAACACCCCATGAAATTTTTATGTCCTGTTGTCCACTTTGTTTTTCTCCAGTTAAACAGAATTACAGACTCAAGGATGAAAAGGCCATAGTTGAAGCTTACCTGCAGGAAGCTGTCCTTCACAGAAGGGCTTCCATTACTTCTGCACATTGAAGCTATGACTCAGGACAAGCCCGGTGCTCGGCTGAGGGTACCTCTGGAGGATGGACTAAGCTGCTGCCAGAGTCAGAGTGCGATAACCACTTCACTACCCACTGACCTCAGCAGTGCTCCACACACTCCTTAGGGGCTGCCAACAGTGATAGAATGCACAACCCAGACCTCCTACAGATATTTTGAACAACTGAGCAATTTTTAATAACAAAGACAGCTAAAATACTAAAACCACTCTGATAACAAAAAGCCTGAACTGTGCATTGCCATGAACAGTCTGAAGATATCACAAGGAGTTCAGACTTGCTGGAAACCAGCTATCCTTTTTCTTCAGTCATTAAAATCAAGCCAAAGAAGTAAACTGCAGATAACCTTCAGTTCTTGGAGCTAAAATCTGTGGTTAGATACAGTTTGAATTTGGATACTATTAAACTTGCCGGGGC